>MU270679.1:0-36784 GCA_021432625.1 Leptodontidium sp. 2 PMI_412 | reverse complement strand
TTATATATACGTCACACGTCTTATAACCTTTAGATTTGTCGATTTTCTCTCTACTAAAAGCTGCCTACTAAAAAGAGTTATATAAATTGAGTTCTTTAATCGATTTAACACTAATTAGAAAGCGCAACTTTCTCCTATGTTATTAAAAGGCACGTAAAGCTAGTATTACACTTAGTAATATTAAAGCTAGTTAAAAATCTAGTAAGTTATAGCTAGTCTCTATTACTAAGCCTCTAATAAGTCGATTATTATTAGAGAATAATAATAAACTAATTAAACTGACTTCTTAAGAGATACTTACCTTACTTTTAGAGCCTCTAAAAACACCTTTACCTTTCTTTACTCTAAAAGGCCGAAAAGATCTTTACTTAAGATTACGCACTTTAGCGAATTCGTTATATAATTACCTTCTAACTTAACGTGTACTCTTTAAGAAAATTACTAAGGGGTTTGACTAGAAGGATTTTAATTTAGGGCAGGCTAATATATAGATTCAAGAGCTAGAGGCTAAATTGGAGTAGTTAAAGTTAAGGAAACGTAAGAAGGTTTAAACAAGTCCAAATTCTAAGTTTATTATAACACGTACTATTTAGGAGGCTCAAATTATAACTAGAGATCGTGAAATTAGAGCTATAGAATTAGAATTAAAAGGAGATTTAGATTCTACGGAGTCAGTTATAGAAGTTAATATAGCGTAGAGTTATTAAGTAAAGAATAAAAGGTACTGAAATTAAACGAGGTGGCCGGAAACCAAGGGTGGCCGGAAAGGGGGGGGGGGGACTTAGTAAGTGCAAAATCTACATGGGAAAAGATCGCAACTTTGGTGGCATTCTTAGCAACATAAGGACCGCGAACGATTAGAGGAATATTGATGTTAGTTTCGTAACCGCAAGCCTTTCCTGGAAGCAACCGATGCTGGCCAATATGATAGCCATTATCAGTAGTATAGAAAATGTAAGTGTTGTCCAACAGACCCATGCTTTCCAGATGAGTTACGAGCCCTTCAACCATCTTGTCGACAGACTGCAGGGCACGAAGACGTGCTCGTTGATACTGGTCGCCATAGGCGATAACAGTGTCATTTAAAAGAGGCAACTCCGCTATCCAGTCTGCGCCCCCTTGCTATAATAAAAATCGTATTAGCAGGGTTCATCAAATACCAGTCCTACTAGAAGATTCCTACCTGTGCTGGGTTGAAACTCGGATCACGAGGAATTGTGTAGTTTAGAAAGAGGCTACTATAACGCTCTACATATTTGGGCGGGATGATAGTTGGTATTGTTGTATTATGCAGGACCTCTGCGTGAGGCGTAATGGGGGCGGCCACCAAAAAGAAAGGCTGCGTTTGGCTTGCAGCTTCCTCCAAAAACCCATAGGCCTTCTCCGCAACAACGTTCACAGAGTATTAGTTCTCATAATTCACTGGGGCCTCTCCATTCCTTGTCATTGAAGCGTTGAAATATATGTAAGTATATGGGTCCAGCAAAAAGTCGGAGCCATTGAAACCATTGGCCAAAGGAGCGTTGTAATTAGCTGTCGACATCGCATTCCACAACTTTCCAAGTAGTATGTGTTGTATCCGGAATTCTGCATCCAAATGGGTAAATACCAGTCATTGATGCCTTGTGAGACATCCTTTGGGCACCCCCCTAGAGAATTTAGTAAAGTTAACCTTTCTAAGAATAAGAAGAATACTTACCATACGGAGGAATGACATTGGTAACCTATGGACTTATCAGTGGCAGTCTTAAAGTAGTAAAGAGATAACTAACGTTTGTATTGTGAGAAGCTCTTCCGGTCCATATGGTCGCTCTTGCAGGGCAGCATAGGGCTACTGAGCAATAGTGGCGGCTGAATGTTGTACCCTCACTAACGAGATACTGCTGCACCAACGGCATATTCTCAAGTGATTGCATATGCACATCCTGATCATCCGTGAGGATAAAAAGAATGTTTGGTCGCTTTGCCACAGCGAGTCTACATGCAAACATAGTAAGGCAGAGCAAGACTGAAGCAAAGGCGGCCATATTGATTCTGCTGGAGGACAACGCGAAACGCATGGTGGTTGATTCAAAGTCAGGGAACGAGGCGACTGTGGCAAGGAAGACAAATGAAGATAGTGGTAGTTGAAGTGAAGTAGCAATTGAAGACCCTTAAGTATGAAGGCATTGAGCAAATAGGCGTGCTTAATTTAAATATGTACACTTTATTGAAGCACACATGTGCTGTAATTAAGTTGTTCTCCGCACTCACCCCGAGACTTTCTTCCGTTCTTTCTGAAAGTTCTTCGCTAAATCTATCTGATTCTAAGGAATTGCCGTCTCTTCTCTTCGCAGTTGTATATACTAATACTCTCGGGTACGAGGCGCATACCAAAAGCATCTTTGAAAGGGACTTTTGCAGTATGCTAGACCAGGTGCGCATACGTCACCCCTAGCCCTATATTCGAACTACCTTCGTAATCTACCACTTGCCGACCAGCAATGAAAGGAGTGCGGAGCTAGTACCTACTGTATCAAGCATTACCCCAGACTCGGTACGTAGTGCACGGTTAAATGAGTTGTACCCCCCATACCGTTGTACGTGGCCCTGATAGATTAATGGCAGTGGCGTACCCCTTAGTTCTGCCAAACTCGACATCTTGTTATTCGCCAGAAATAGTGTGTGCCTGCTAAAGCAGTCTTAAGTGGAGCTTTACTGACTCAACTTCAGAAACAAGCCAATCGTAGTGGCTTCAGTTCACTTGTTGCTTATTGAAATTATGGGGATATATGCCACACGCCGTGTAAGGGAGTACTAAGTAAGGGATAGTACTGTACGGAAGTGTAGTGCAGTCCTCCCCCCCGAAAAACCAATAGTGCTGGCAAACCTCATGCCAATTAGGTAGCAAGAACGAAGAATCCTAGCTTGGATTATCCTTGTCTTTGAAACCGAACCACCATTTTTTCTGTGGGGAGCACTGTAAGTTCATCCCTTTCCAACTGTGCACTTTACTATGAAAGCATGTCTAGGGTAGAAGGGCCAGCGAAAGGAGCTCCAATCTTACCTTCGTACTTCCTCGTATCGGCAGAAAGTCTGCGGATAGGCTTCGCGTATGTAAGGGCTATGACTAATCATGTTAAATTCTTGGAGCTACTGGTACCCATATCTTTACAATCGACTTTGGGCTAAGTATGCTACTTTACCCGACCACACCTCCCCTTTCTCCCCCTGAACAGAGGCTATTTAGTGGGTTTTACTAGTGGTCAGAACCAAGGCCCCAGGGCCTTTAAACCAACAAGAAAAGAGCCTGGAATGCATTTAGCCATACAATAGCGACTCCGTAGGATCCTTCTTGGAATTATCATCAGTTTATGTTACGGCTGGCAATAGGTTAATACGGCGAGTTAACTCAAGCTTTATATTTAGGCCAAAAGCTACGCTCAGAATTGAGAAGAAAAGACAAAGAGAAAAGGAAAGCTCTTTATAAGAGAGAGCTCAAGTATAAATACACGAAGAACCCTCCTAATAGGGCCTAGCGTAATCGAGCGCCATTCACATTAATATGTCGCATGCTCGCCACTTAGTCCTCCTAATTAGGGTTAGCGCCGTCGCATAGCCAGCGATGCTACGAGCCGTGTCGGTTAGAATACGAGGCGCATCGGAGGTTGTAACAGTTTACCTCTTTCTGCCGGGTTTCGGTCCCAGCTCGCAAGTGTGCACCTGGTGCACTGGGACATGCGAGAGAATTCTCCGAGACTAGCTGGAAGAATGGTTGGCTCCATTTGCACACACGCTTATCGCTAGATTGTGAGATGGAAGGGAGGGAGAAAGTCTGTCTCATGTGTCGCGTGTACTTTTTGTGTGTATCTTGGCCTGGCTATCTTCAGTTGCGGCGCAGTGAGTGAGTGAGTGGGGTACAGTACAGCCAAAGAAGGGACCTTCCTTGCTAAACAATTATTCAGGATTATGTGTATGCCACTAATTGTTAGTATCATAGCTCGGTCGGTTGGTCGGTTGGTCGCTCGCTCGCTCGCAAGGACTGACTGAAAAGGACAGAACCGCATCCATCCCTGAAGGCGAAAGACCCTGGTCCCCAAATTCCGAATTGAACTCTACGACGGCATTACGCTTCGCCGGTTGACCGTGTCTTGTATACGTCTTTGGAGGAAGTTGCGTGGCCTGGCCGATTAGCGGAAACCTTCGATTTCTTTGCCATGTTCGATATCGCAATATTGATGGTGGTGGTTTGTCTCAAGCTCGCGTTTTCTTCTGCTAAACCGGGTTGTTGGTACAGTACTACGTCCTGCTAAGACTTCTAGGGACTTCTTTAGTCGCAGGGAAGATTGTCCAATCAGTTTCCAAACTCTGTCAATTATTACCTGCTTAGGTTTAAGGTGCTCTGTGGAGATTTTGGGCTTATTACCCCGGGGATGAAATAAGACCATTTAAAGTGCAAGACCAGGGCCGCTTTTGTTTACTTCGTAATCCCTTCGATTGGTGTGGCCTTCAACGAATACTACAGGTGCCCAGGTTCCAGAATTTTCCTGCCATAGGATGTGTCTCACCGCCTTGCGGCAGTGCGTAGAAATCATGGGGAGCAGGAGCAGTACGATTCATTGGTGGAGAACTTTCTGCCATGGGGCGGTGAGACACAACTTAGGGCAAGCGCCTCTAGCGCTACCCCTCAGAATCAGTTACGCGCCGCCATTATTCTTTCCACCTCGCCATTTCTTTTACCATCGGAGTTACCAGCGACAAACATTGTAAGGGGAAAAGAGTCAGGTGACAAAGCATACTTTGGTGAATAGCTTCGTGCATATTTTATGCAATTCAGTTTAAGTCAGCTTTCCTTACGAACTCTTTCCCCTTTGTAAACAAACATTTTACCCAAGTTGCATTTGACCACGTCTAGAATATGTGTTTGGTCGACCATCAACGAAGCAACCATGTGTAGGAAGGCCACGGCAAAAAGTCATCAGAATCGCAGGGGTAGTGCCAGGTTTCTAGTAGAGCAGCAGGTTACAGGCATTAAGCACCAAGCACCATGTCCAAGGAACATGTATTTCCCAACTTGCCGGCCTTCGTATTCGTACCTCGTATATCGCCGTTGTCCTTAGCATAAATGAAGTCGGCCGTATGTTTCCAATGCCTCGACTTTTGTGGAACATTATTTGGCATGGCTCAACCGCCAAATTTGCATGCCGCCCTATGTAATGTGATGCACGCGACGCGATAGGGCATGGTAATGGCAGGGCCAAAAATGAGGCTATTCGCATAATTAATACTATTCACGCTGCTCTTCAAGTGTATTTCCCTTTAAGTATACCTCCCTTTGAGCCTCCCTTTAAGTATGTCTCTATTCGAGTATGCCTCCCTTCGAGTGTGCTTCCCTCCAAGTTGCCTCCATTCGAGCCCCCCTTCAAGTATGCCTCTATTCAAGTGCGCGTCCATTCGAGTATGCCTCCATTCGAGTTTGCCTCCATTCGAGTTTGCCTCCATTCGAGTTTGCCTCCATTCGAGTATGCTTCTATTCCTTCCCTCTAAATATACCTCCCTTCATGTATCCCTCTATTTAAGTATGCCTCCCTTCGAATATACCTCTCTTTGTATATCCCTCGATTCGAGCATGTTTTAATGTGAACAGGTTTAAGTTAGGCTACATAGGGCGGCATGCAAGTTTGGCGGTTGAGCTATGCCAAATAATGTTCCACAAAAGTCGAGGCATTGGAAACATACGGCCATTGAAGTCACATCTTGCAATTATATTCCACGTCTATTTAATTTAACTTGCAGATCACGCTCTGTCCATCTCGTATCATGAATCCGAGATCTATCGACCTAGTCGATGCTGTTGTTCGGCAGATACAATACGTCGTACTTCGGTTCAAGTCCGACGATATCCATTTCTGTAGTTTAGTCAGGTGCTTCACAGCGCCAAAATAAGGCTTCTTCTCTGGATATATAAGTTAATGGGGTTTCTCTCTGATACGTAGGGGAGAACCTGCTATCATCAAATTGACTGCATCCAGCAGCCGAGGCAAATTCCTTACGATGCTACCAAACATTATCTTCAGTTTTTTAGTGGCCTTTCTCAACAAGCTATCTTCTGCCACTGAATTCCCTAATCTTCGCACCCGCCAAAATGCCACACAGCCGAACATTGTCTTCATCCTGACAGACGATCAGGACTTGCAGATGGATAGCATGAACTACCTTCCCCTGATCAAGAAGCATCTGAGCGACCAAGGGACGTTTTACAGTCAACACTATTGTACTGTTGCCGTCTGTTGTCCTTCTAGAGTGAACTTATGGACTGGAAGAGCAGCTCACAACACGAATGTCACAGACTTAGTCCCGCCTTATGGTAGGCCACTCTCGCTCTACTTCATGGTAGGAGCTTATGAGACTCATCTTTTTTAATAGGCGGCTATCCGAAGTTCATATCTCAGGGTTTGAATGACAACTATCTACCTGTCTGGCTACAACAAGCTGGATACAATACGTATTACGTAGGAAAGCTTTTCAACTCCCACTCCACCGAAAACTACAACCAACCTTTCCCAGCCGGGTTTACTGGATCCGTATGTAATTGTTCCATCAAATGTAACATTGACTAAAAGTTTTGCACAAGGAATTCTTGCTCGACCCCTACACGTATCAGTACTACAACCCTGGCTTCCAAAGAAACAAGGATCCCCCAGTAGTCTATCCTGGAAATTACTCAACGGACTTGGTCGCACAAAAAGCATTCGGCTTCCTCGATGATGCTGTTAACAGCGGCTCACCATTTTTCCTAGCAATTGCTCCCATTGCTCCCCACGCCAATGTGAACGTGACTTTCAATGCAAATGGAACATCGACTGTCTTAACCTCTGGCCCGATGCCCGCAATCAAGTACCAGAGCCTCTTTCCGGATGCCGTAGTTCCTCGTACGAAAAATTTTAATCCTGATACGGTATAACTTCCATAAATACTCTCCCCTTGGTTTCCTTGGATTTGTTTCCCGTTTCTGGAAAAGCTAACTTCCACAGCCTTCTGGTGCTGGCTGGGTAAGACAGCTGCCTCAACTCAGTGAGCCAGATGTTGAACGGAACGATGAATGGTACCGAAACCGTCTTCGGGCACTACAATCCGTCGACGAAATGGTTGATCAGCTTATGGCACGACTCGAACAATACAATTTACTCGATAATACCTATATCTTCTATACAACGGATAACGGATACCACGTCGGCCAGCATAGGCTACAGCCCGGCAAGTCATGTGGCTATGAGGAAGATATCAATGTTCCATTGGTTGTCCGTGGACCTGGGATTGCTAGAAATATGACTACAGACATTGTAACATCACATACCGACCTTGCCCCGACAATTCTCAAGATTTTTGGCATTCCCATGAGAGAAGAATTCGACGGCTCTGCGATCCCTTTAACTCCTGAAGATATTTCCGAGATTGCGACAGGGCGAGAGCATGTTAACGTTGAGTTCTGGGGGAACCGTTATAATCCTGAAGACGGTAATGCTTACGGTAAGTGTCCAAGCCACAGCGGGCAATCTATACGCTAACTATTTTCTTTCAAAGTGTACACTGATGGTGTTGTCAGTAAGTGCCTAAGTTGCATTCGGCTGTCTGACACTAACTGTTTTCCCTCAAAGACCTCGTGAATAATACTTACAAAGCAATTCGCTTGATTGGGCAAGGATATAATCTGTACTACTCTGTGTGGTGCAGTCACGACCACGAGCTTTATGATATGGATGTAAGTTTCCTAAGTCATCGAATGTTATATCCCCTTCTCGTTTGTAACCTTGAAACTTTATAGCAAAGTCTTTTAATACTATATATATAGGCCGACCCCCACCAAATGGAGAATCTCTTCCCTCTGGGATTTACCAAGAACTCAACTCTAGCCTCTTGGACCGCAAACGAAACCATCCTCGGCGTGTCCACATTAAACCTTGCCTCTCGCCTTGATGCGTTAATGTTTGTCTTGAAATCGTGCCAAGGAGATGAATGCAGAGAACCGTGGGCAGCCCTGCAACCGGATGGAAATGTCTCAAATTTGAAGGAAGCTCTACAGCCGAAGTTTGATAATTTTTATCAGAATCAGGTTCCTAGGGTCCAGTTTTCGAGGTGCGAGCCAGGGCACATTATTGATGCTGAGGGGCCACAGTTCGAGCCGAATGTGATTTATAGCGACGGTGGAGACCCTCAATGGGCAATATGGACTTGATTTGAGGCACGCCTTCGGAGTTAGGTCGTAAGGTAGAACAGTGAAAAAAATCAAGAGATGATCTGCCTTGTATTGAGAAATCGTTTCGTACAATCCGGACACTGCCACGTGACTGTGACACCAGGTCCCAGATCAAAGGTGTAAAGAAGGAAGTAGATTCCTGACTGCACGAGGATACTAAACTAGAGAGGAAAGAAGAGGAGAATAGATGGCTATAAAGCCTGGCAGCTTATATAAGCAGCTCACTCCCAAGTAGGCCAGCTCGACCGGATCGTCACATCAACCCCCCCCCCCCCCCCCCCCCCCCCCCCCCCCCTCTCACTTAGGGGTGCCTTACAGGGCCTACAGGAGGGCGCTCCTGGTGGCACTCAAGGGGATAAGTCCGACAGCGAAGCGAACTAACAAACCTACACCCGCTTCAATCCCACCAGCCCGCTCCTCGCCCCCTCCAAATCCGCTCTCTTCTCCAGCGTTCCCTCAACAGTAATATACCACGGCCCCGCCTCCAACTTGCAATAATTATCCTTCCCCGGCAATTTCCCCTCTTGGAAAAATGTATTTAATTTGGCGTACGAGCATTTGTTCTGCGGGCCTATGGAGCTATGCTTTATGGATCTCAGTATCCAGATCACGGGAGAGGGGTATAGGAAAGAGAACTTACGCCCGTTCCTTCAATAGTGAGAAGCTGTGCGGCTTCAAAGATTTTGGTGCCTTTCTTGCCGCTGGGGGTCGGTTAGTGACATCAAGGAAAGGGGGGAAAGGGAAATTAGAGGAGGGAGACGAACTTATCGATTGGCGTAATTGGATCTAGGGTGTTGCTGACGAAAAGAATCGGATTTCTCGTCTTTCCTCCAAATGGTCCTAACCCCAGTCAACATCAGCGCACAACCCACAACTCACGAAATTAAAGAAATGGGGAGAACAAACCAGTAAAACGATCATCGCTAGTAATATTCCAAAACACACAAGGAAAAGAACCCACCACCCTACTCTCCCCCGCCAAAAAACTCACTTGTTCAAACTCCTTTATCCTGCCTTGAAAACTCTCCAACGAATCCCCCCTAACCACATCCCCCACATCCGAGCACGTATTCGCATTTCCCCACAAATACTCATCCGGCAGACTAGCCGTAGTATTCAATCCGAGTTTCTTTTCCAGTATATCGAGTTTTTCGAGCGTTAAATCCGGGAGAACGGATTCAACGGCTACGAGTCCGTATGCGATGGATGGGAATGTAAAGATCGGTTCGTAGGAGTTGGAGAAGAGGATGCTTTTCATGCTGAGGAGGAGGAGTTCGATTGCTGTTGCGTTGGTCCAATTATTTGCGTAAGCTACGACCGGGTCCAGTTGCGTGACGATATTCTCGAAACGGAGGAAGATGTCGTGGGGGGTGGTGCTTTTGTAAAATGCACAAGCGGTGGGGCCGGCGAGATGGCAATATAGAAAGAATGTGGAGAAAGTTGCATCGGCATCGTTGATGAGGTTGCGGCCTGTGTATTTGATCCATTCATCGGCATCGACTACGCCGTCTAGAACTACCTTCCCGACTCGGTGGGGGAACATAGATGCGAATGTTTGCCCCAGAAATGTCCCGTAGCTAATTCCCCAATAGTTGAGAAGTCCTCGATCGCCGCATTTCTTCCCTTCGTGGCTTTTCTGGAAGGCATCGATGATGGATATCATATCCCGGGCAACAGTAGCCGTGGTCATATGCGGTCCTGCATCTAACGGTCCTCCAATCGCAGCACCGCATTCTTCTGCAACCCCTTGAGCTTGAGCATAGTATTCCTCGAAAACATCTTGACTTAAATTCGGACCATGAAGTTTATCTAGTTCACGACGCAGAAGTTGTGGTGCGGTGCTACTACCCGTCAGATTTGAGGAGAGTTTGCAGTCTGCGAGCGGGATGCTGTTATTCACTCCTCGAGGATCCCAGGATACGACATCGTAGTTTGAACCAATGACGGGGACGAGAAGCCGAGTAGCGTACCCTTCGAGGAATTGGACACCGGAATTACCGGGTCCTCCAGGGTTGGTCAGCGCCATTCCTTTGTATGGCGTTGTGCTTGCGGGGTATTTGACGAGAGGGATGTAAGATCTCCCTAACTTGGGTTTGAGGTAGTCTAGTGGTACCTGTTTCGGTCAATTGAGGTTCTGGGAAGGGCTTAACTTCTCTTGGTTGGGAGAATCTTACATCAAGCATTGCACAGAAAAAATCCCCTTTGCAAGGGTACCAAACGAGGTCCTTGGAGGGAGGAATCTAAGTATGATTATCAGCCGAGTTTCTGGAGTAATTGGCCCTGGATGTGGAAGGAGCTGACCAACCTCTGAAAACTCCCATTGTTTAGTTGAGTTTCGAGGGGTTGTAGGAGATGCCAACACTGAGCTAGACAAGGCGGCAGCAACAAGGAAGAGTTTAGCAATGAACATCTTGGCTAAGTTCGATCTCACTTCGCACCGAATAAAAGATGACCTTCTCAACCTCGACCTCGGACAGGAAATTAAATCTTTATATACATGTTGAGATCTCCATCCCTGGCCACCGATCTCACCGCATATATCGTACCCCATGAAATCGCGCATTACTGCCGCGTGGAATCTCGCGCCACAGACTCACAGCAGTACTTACAATGGCTATGTTACTCCAAAGCCATCCGACTGGCCAACCCCTCATCAACTTCATATCAGAAACCAATACCCGCACCATCATTTCCCCGAGGCTGAGTGCGGATGATTATCCCCATCCCCATGTGACAAGGCATCGCCGCATCGCTACGTGCCCCCTGAATCGTCTAAACCCTGAGTGGCAGTATGTAGCGCGAATCGCGAGGCTCACTGAACCCCGCGCTTCGACCCTGTAAGACAAATGAATAATAATCCTGGGTTTCTAGAATATTAAATGTACTTCGCCTCTCTGCGGCACTTTTTCTGATTGGCGCGTTCGTTTGGCGGCCAATACTGTTCTGTGTCTTAGGAAAACGATCTGCACTTGGCAGTGGCAGTGATTTTATCTGAGAGATTTGAATTCAGATTAACTCATAAAGATAGTGAGTGACGCCTCCCTGTGATGGATATCCCTGACTCGATTGAGGAAGTGGCTCGATACCAACTAAAAACAGTATAATAAAGGCGTCAGAATGGCCCCCAATTCCCAATTCCCATACTCCCCACGAATCGCGATATGAATTTTGCTTGACAGGTAGATAAACGAACCAGCAAATAAATTGCGATGGGGCTGGGAGTTCGCCCGAATTTTGCGCGAGGCTTGCCGGTGCCTAAATTCTCAGGGATAGGATTGGTGAAGCGTACATGTTCCTGCAAGAAATAGGCAGCCGCAGCCTCGTGACTCAACTCGGCGAGGTGATGCCTCAACACTCGACAGGCAGAAATGGTTTTGGGGACGACTGCCTTGAAATTTTGGGGGTATAAAGTATTGGGATTTGGCAGACTGGTTTCATATTTTCTCAAGTCAAAAAATATCAAATTCGCAATCTTGTCAATCAACATCAAGAAAAAATCGAAAACAATCGGTAAACAATCAATCATCCAAGAAACAAACTTGAGCCAAAATGGTTCCCGGAAACTCAACTGTCGAAACAATCACTTCCGACCCCGTCATGGTCGAAGTGCCTGAAGCGGAGAAGAAATCAGTCAAAACAGCTGTCGACAAAACGGCAGAGAAAGAAGAACTCTCAGGCTCCATCGAACGTCTCGAGGCTACCGACGAGCGACGTTCCTACCGTCAACCAGAGCGAATCCGCGTCGTCGAACGAGGCTACAGTCGTTCCCGCTCACCCCCCTACCGCAAACGGCCACTCACCGATTGCACTGTCCTCATCTCCACCAAATCCCTCCTCAAAACCTTGGACGAGGAAGAGGATGCATGTGTTGAAACCCTCAAGGGTCAATTGGTGTATATCACAAGCCATACATTCCACACTGCCGATCTGCAGAAATGGTCTTGGTTGTTCCAGCTTGGGGTTGCTGAGTCCTGGAATCAGAAACCGATGCCGTATTTGAATGGACATGGGTTTCAGTATGAGTTACCCCGTGGCGGGGGTGTGAGAGGGGGCGTGGATTATTATGATGATGGGTATAACGTTCGCTACGACCCTCGCGGAGGTCCTGTCCCTCTTGCCAAACTCGGCGCTGCGTTCAAATTGATCAAGGGGGATAGCGAGGGCGCTGGGAAAGTGAAATTCGTGATGGCGGTGCAGACGAAGAGCGATGGTTCGTGGGTGAAACTTGTGGTTAGTCAGAGCAGACAGGCTGCGGCGAGTAATGCTTTTCACGAGATTTTGAATGGGCATTCGATTGTTTTCCTGGGTGCGGTGCTCAGGGATACGGCTATTCCGGCGGAGAATCCGAATAAGAAGGCCCGCAGGCTTCAGAGGGTGGGATCGGTGACTGCGGCGGAGGAGGTTGAGCAGGGGGTTATTGGGATTATTTGTTAGACAATTTGACTCCAGGAGAGCACAGCGTGGAAAGAGTAAGAGGAAGAGGAAGAGGATTTGAGTGTCTGGAAACTTGCCTGGAGGTTGAGCTTTCTTAGTTGTACATTTCATAGGACTGGACGGAGCATTGGAATATTTCTTTCATTGGTGTGGGAAGGATCTTGATGGGACTTTCGTTTACCATGAGAGCATTTTGCATCATGTCGTTTGTCGTTTGTATTTGCAAAGGACGCTCGCTTGCTTCACGCACTCCCACCAACTGGCTGGGTTACCAGGTCAAGGACGCGTAGAAATCAATACGGATTCTACCTCAAAGCAACTAAATATGACCTCCGATGGAGAGAAACGCTTGTGCATGAATACCTTCTCAATCGTGTTCTCGGATCAATCTCAAGCACAAGAAGAATGATCTCCTCTTTTAGCAATCTCGGTAGTTTTGTTTAGTCATAAACAAACACCCTCCACATTAGCAAATCAGCTGAGCCAGAGCTCCGCCTCGGACATAAATTAGGAAATATAATAGTCTCGTATTCAGCTCCAAGTCGATAATATATTAACAACCTTTTAAAGAAGGTAATTAGTTTACTTTTTTAAAAAATAAAAATAAAACATCTTCGAATTTATAGGACTCCTAAGGAATAGTAGGCGTATTATTAACATTTAATAATCGTGATACATTTAAATTAGGTATTATAATATATACGAGAAATTCTTTTTTTTAGTGTTAAGAAAATTTATATGGCTTTATAATACTAAAGTTACAAGTATTATTTAGCTAATATAAATACTTCCACTATTTTGTCTTAAAACTAATTTAAGGATTAATATTTTTTAACTAAGGTCATCTTGAAATCAAATTAATACCCGGCATATTAACAACCCTTAATCGAAGCGTACTTAGATTAGTTTATCTAAGTGTATTTGTAATTTTTACTTAAACAAGTATAGTATTATAAATAATACCTTTATTCTTGAGTAATATTTAAAATATCTTTGATTTTTTACAAATAAGTTACAAATTGCGTCTTTTTACTATTAATCTTAAGGTAAAATTATCTTTTGCTCTATTGTTAATAAGAGTAATAAAGTTCTTTTGATTCTTATTTGCTAGTATTTTTAATTAAATTTTCATCTTCTTATTTAATAATCTTTCAGAAAACGTAAATACAACCACGAGTTAGGCGTTTTTCTGATTTTTATTCATTAAGCCTTTATTATTATTAGTCTTAGGGCATTTATAATTATAATAACCAAACTCTTTATACTTAAAGTATCAAACCTTTGATTTATTAGACCCTTCGTATTTCTCTTGTATTAGGGATTTATTAGGGATTTATTAAAGTTAGACTTTTTTAATCTAAACTCGTTAAAGCAAGGATTCTCTTATTTATTAGTAGTTCTTCATAAGGGCATTTAGGGGGATTCTCTTTTCTTATCTTTAAGCTTCTTAAGTCTCTTATTACTACTATTCCTCTTAAGTAAAGTGTTACGGCTTGCAAGAGGTTAATACAGCAAGTTGACTCTAGCTTTGTATTTGGGCCTAAAGCTACGCTTAGAATTGAGAGGAAAAGATAATGAGAAAAGGAGAGCTCTCTGTAAGAGGGAGCTCAAGTATAAATACACGAAGGACCCTCTTAATAGGGTCTAGCGCAGTCGGGGCTATTCACATTCACATGTCGCATACTCGCCACCTAGTCTTCCCTATTAGGCTTGGCGCCGTCGCATAGCCAGCGATGCTACGGGCCCGTGTCGGTTAGAATACGAGGCGCATCGGAGGTCGTAACACAAAGCATATACCTTGTAAAAAGCTATAGCTAAGATAATATTCTCTCTTATTTATAATTTATTAGTTTACTTATTCTTAACGATTCTTTAGTAAATTTCTAGTCGAATCTTATTAAAAGGATATTTTATAGTAAACGGCTTAAGTTGTTCTTTCTTCCCTTTTAAGCAATTAACAAATGTAAAGATAAATTAGCTAAGTCTTTATTAAACTATCTTATAAGCTTAAGAATTAGTTACTTATCTTAAGATAAGGAATAGATAAAGGTTTACTAAGAATTCTTTATAAGACTCTTAGGTTATTATATTAAAATCATTAGAGTTATACTTCTTAAATATTTCTCGAGTATTCGCCAGTTCTTTACGGTATAATATCGCCGCCTATTTAATCTTAATTATATTAATAAGAAAAACTTTAAAATCATAATCAAAAACACGATTACAAGCTTAAAAATACTTCGTTAGCTTTCGCTAATTCTTTCCCTCGTATTTCGATAGAATCATGTGTCTGCCCTTCTCTTAGTAAGGGGCCGGGCCCGAAATTCATTAACGATTAATAAGCAATCTTTTGTATTATTCGTATTACCCACAGTATCTTCGAATTTAATTTACTAAAGGAGCTATACCTTTTCCCTTACGTTTGGGGGTAACTAGCTAAGGTCGTTGCTATACATCTAATGATATTTAATAACAAGGCCATTGAGAATATTATTGTATTTATTAAGAGTTTTAAGCTAATCTTGCATTACTTAGAGATTAATAATCGATGTATCTTTAGACCTTCTTTAATCTTTTAAAGGGGTTGCTTATAGCTTAAGGCCACTAAGTGCTGCGAACAAGGATTCTTTAGTCTAAGCTATTATGTAATAGTTAAGTTAATAGTAAGAGAAAAGCAATTAAAATATAATAATTACTAGTATACTAAAGTAACTATAATATAATAAAAATAACTAAAGAAATACTAAATAATAATTAGTAATACTATTTAATACTATTTAATACGAAAACTAATTACTAAGAAGGGAAGATAACTTCTTTCCTGCTTTACTTATATATATAGCGTAAGACAGGCAACGCTAGAGCACGTGCCATTACACAGAGGGTGGTGAACAGCTTGCACTTGTAAATGGCTCCAAGGGATTCAGATAAGTAAATGCCTTTTCCTGTATTTTCAAAGAGCTTTCCTGGGTTCTGGAGCAGTACTTTCTCAATAGGATAAGACTATTAACGTGGAATGACCTCCGGCCCTGTCTATTGCCTAAGAGTGTGTTTGTTGGCACATTAAGGAAACTAAAATGGACATTCTTATTGACATATACCTCTCAAAAGCTCAGCGCTCCTGCTTGAGCATCTTTCTTTTCATTCACGGTCGAGGGTGGGTTAACGGATATCGTTCTAATTTTGCTAGCTATTGTCTAACTAGGTTCTTAGTGAGGGAGAATTTGTCGTCGCTGTTATAGGCTATCGAAAGGCACTCGAATCTTCTTAAGTAAACTAGCGTGAAGAAGTGTGTAATATCGAACTTTAGTCAAACCATATCTTACCACAGATTATCAGTAACTCGGATTTGAGAGTTAACTTAAATAATATTGTTGTTGGTAGCGCTTCTGCTGGAGCATATCTCGCTCTTCACACCAGAAGTATTGCTTTCGCTTTAGACTGTATCCTACTAGGGCTTTCTAACTATACTTTTTGTAGAAAATGCCTAGTGCGATTCTTTCGATGTATGGGTTAACAAATATGTATTATGTCAAGTCTCTTAGGCCTAGGCGGTTATCGGGCTTAGGATCTGACCACCTGACCAGATTTTCTCCACCACCTTAAAATCTCCTCGCAGTTGCTATCACATTCGGACCCCAGCTTGTATTCCACTCGATGCCAGTGGCTTAAGGCCTAGAGATTATATGACGCGGCATATTTTGGATCAAAGCCTTGTTTGTGGCTGATGTTCTTATGGAAGGGATTCAGCGGGATAAAGAAACCACTAAGTCTGGCCTAGAAAGGAATTTACGAGCAAGGAAGATATTGATGCGATAAGTGATGTGCCACTTTTTCTATTTAGAGGAAATCTGATTGGATTTAGGTCCCTTGCATCTCTTGAAGCTTCATGGCAGAAAACACCCGCCAACGTGCCAGGTTGCTAGATCTTCTAACGATGTTTTCAGCAGCGTCTACTGGGACGTATTTCACAAAAGTTGTGGACGCCGTGGCATTAAGAGTAAAAAGATTATTGTCAAAGACAGGAGGCATGCTTTTGATATATAGGAAAAGATCGGAGGTGAGATAGACAAAACAGTTCTTGGACCTAGAATAGGTGGTTAAGAACATGACATGAAGTTACTATGAAGAATAATGATATTTACAATTCTTAACACCAAGCCCTTATAAATTAGCTCAAAGTCTCTTGTTTCAAATTCAATGTCCTTTGCCAAACGAAAAAAGTAGCTAGAATTGAAGCGAGCACGTGATTGAAAAAAAAAACAGGGGGGTCTCGGTGAAGTTCCCTAAGTGGCTAGACTAAAGATTCAGTTTGCATCTTATGCACGCAGGTGTCCTATGGGGGACTCATGGAGAGCTCCTCGCGTCTATACAGGGTAGCAACCACATGCTTTCATCCCATCCTCTACAAGTAGATCCAAAACTCTTATATCCATCCGAGATATACTATCAGCAATCTTTACCTCTACACCGTGATATTCTGGAAAGTATTAGAATGGGTTCAAGTTTGAAGGATGATACTTACCAGTGACTAAACAATGCAAAACTTACCGTGACTCTCCCGCTTGTTAACATCCTCCAGATACTTTTTTTTTTAGTAAAATTGATAACATCATCGACTCAACCACGGAAGTGTAACTATCTGACATAGTCTTGTATTTCGTTTGCTAGGAGAAAGTTTTCCTTCGCATGTGCACACGGTTCGACAGAGCAAGGCATTTCCAAAGGATTCAACAAGGGGAATTCAGGCTTTCCCCGGTTTCGGGGTATGCAAGGTACAATTCCCAGTAATATTTCAAGTCCTCACGACTATCGCTTTTGAGCCCCATGATATTACACACAAATGCCCAATGCCACTGACCCACAAAGCGTTGGCGTACACCTTCCTAGTACCACATTTGTAGTTGGCGCAGGAAATCCGCCGTCTGGTCTAATTGTCAAGCTTGAACTCGATCCGATGACCGTTGTGAATGGCTTCAATGTCGTCGCCACTAGCTTGGACTGTAGTTGATAGGGTGGGAAAACAAACTTTTACTGGCATGGAAGCTATCAGATCCAGCGAACCACGGCGCTTTCGTGATATCCTCATAAGGTTATCCCCGTTCTGTCGAACACTTCGCAAAGTAGCTTCGGTAAGACTAAATGATAGTAGTTGAATGAGTAAATGATCCGCAGGTTTTTTTTTTTTTTTTTAAATTTTTTTTTTTGGCTAACCCACGTACCTTGAAGGCTAAAATTTGGAGCCCGAGACTGTCATACTTGCATCTGAACTGCAAGGGGCAGGTGTGAGACGTCCCAACTATGTAGGAGAATCGTGTGCTCTTTGATTTCTTAGTATCCATTGGACTCGTGGTCCTGGAAGCTTTCGCAGCTTTCGAAATGTCGAAAGCACCGCACTCTCGAAAGAACATTTTCATTCAGTACGAATACTCAGCTATGCAACAGAATTCTTGTTCATTAAGTATCCACTCCATCGGAACTACTAACCTTCAGTGTCTCCTAGCCCCTATCGACCAATTCGAGCTCGACGTGACATAGCAATATTCTAAAATATAAAAAAAATTCTACAAATGCTTCGCGATTACAACTGGCTCGATTCTAATTCTAATCCAGATACGATTTAACGCATGTTATGGGGTGTGCTACTAAGCAACGCCCACGCTAGCCACGCAGCCTCAGCCTGGACGTCACAGTGGCTACCTGCCCATACAAATGAATGCCCCTTCTTGCCCATTGCTGCCCAACGCATTACCACCGCAGCCCAATATGAATGCAAGACTGACTGCCATTCCAATTTCCTTCCGTGGTTCTTCCATCTAATCTTTCCTCTGGTTGTACCGTACTGTACTGAACGGCCGACCAACTGAGCACTCAGAGCACTAAATCATGGCGGAGAATATCTTAGCACGTCGAGGGACGTTTTTGGTTCATCCTGGAGCAGCATCCTTCTTCTTGCTGGATGAGGCTACTGTCCCCCTCCAAGAGTTTGAGCCATAACCGAAAACCCCACCAAAAACCGGCCTTTTGCATATAATTTACATAAGTATGCTTATGTACACACAATAATATTAGGTATAATTTTAATGATGTAAACCTATTCGAAGGTTAAAATTAAGAATATCAAAGAAAAATTTCATAAATTAGTTTAATACTAGAATAAATTCCGATTCTTTCGGGACCTTTTGATTTTCTCAAAATTTCGCTTAGCTCGGCAGTAAATAAATTAAATATAACTATACACTTTTTAGATCTTAATTCAAAACGAACAACTTTATGTTATTTCAATTTAAAAAGACCTAAGCTATTATTTAACTAGGTAATTTATATTCCTATTAAATATTTAATCGCATTATTAACCTAGTATAATTATATGTCAGAGTTTAAAGGTAGCAAAAGGCCGATTTTTGGTGGGGTTTTCGGTTATGGCTCAAAGTTCTGACTAAGCCTATCACCCACTCATGTCAATACTGCAAAGGGCTAGTTTTCAACACAACGCCGACAGAAATTGCTTATCCACTGGCTGCAGAGCGGGGTGGCTTTTATTTCAAGCAAGATTTCGACCTAGGTGATGCTTTGCACCTTGCAAGAGACGTCGACTGCCCTTTGTTCAAGACGCTTTTCAAGGCTGAGGCTCTTAGTGGAGAGTACAAACAAACAGAAGAATACGACGACGGGGAGGAAAAATTCGTCTTTCGTGCAGATCTGCGCTATTCTCGTCAATGCTCCCCAGACTCAAAGTCAAGCCCTCCTCGGGTTCTCGTCCGTTGCGATGTAGACGCGAGCCGGTATTCGATACGGATCTCCGACCTCATAGAGGGTGGCGGTCCAGATTATACATTGCATCGTGATGAAAGTAGTATGTAATTTCAGATACGACACCAATCGATGCTAAGGGGAATTGCTTATATTTATCTTGTCACACCTAGGTAGTGGCGGCGATAGTTCTAGGTTCTGGTTTCCAAATGCTCCCCAACTGAGCTTCGGGACAAAGCAGTTCTTACACCAGCTCAGGGTCGAGCTAGAGACCTGTTGCACAACTCACGAAACTTGCGGGATTGTATCTGCAATAACGCTGGCGCGACCTAAACGGCTTCTCAAACTAGTCATTAGTAATGAAAGTTGCCAAGTGGCTGCGGCAGATTATGACGTTGAATACGCGGCTCTCAGCTACTGCTGGGGAAAAACTCAGGCAGTGCTTACCACAGACACGCTCCCTGCGCTACAGTCAGGAGTACATCCCTCGTACTTCTCACGCAATATCCAAGATGCCCTCAAAGTCATCGCCAGCTTCGGGTTTCAGCATTTGTGGGTCGACTCCGTATGTATCCTGCAAGACGACCCTCGAGACAAGAATGAGGAAATTCAGAAAATGGGCAGCATATACTATGGCGCCACTTTTACGATTGCAGCGGCAAATTCAGCAACCAACCAAGAAGGATTCTTAACGGGATGCCTACGGGACGCCTATTCCGTTTCTCTGGAGGATGAAAATCGAAAGACGGAACTTATGATGCTTATGTATCCGGAGTATCTTCAGGACGAGCCAACCCATCCTCTTCATACACGAGCCTGGACCCTACAAGAAGGTACCAGCCCAATTCCGTTTATTTAATCCTCTTTCTTCTCAGAGCGCTAATTCCCTGAAGCGTACTTTTCAAGGAGGTATTTGCACTTCGGCCCATATTCGGTTGCGATGGTGTGCTCCACTAGCTTCGATTTCTCCGGTGATTTTTGAGGAGTCGAGACCATATTCCGTAACTGCGACAAGCTTGCAAGGCCATCTTTCGATGTCTGGAGAACAGCGGTTAAGATTTATTCTCATCGTAAGCTTACGCTGCCGTCAGACAAGCTAGTGGCTATATCTGCCATTGCAAAGGACGTCGCAAACAAAATCGGGCTTTAGGTGCAAGGACCTAGTTATCATGGACGCTGTGACGAGCTGGGATGGCTCCGTGAGTCCATTTTCTTCCGTCACTGGGGGATTCATTGTCGTCAGTGGCCGGATAAGGGCAACCTCCGACTACGTCGTCACCTCGGATTTTCGAATCAAAATTTTGGGAATACTTGGGTATTTAGTTGCCATCGAACTCGAAATATCCCCAGCTCGCCAACAAAGACCGGATGTCTGGGTTCTAGAGGGCCTACGAGTAGAGTTTGAAGCTCATACCGGATACTCGATGTGGGACGTCGAGGATATCGTTAACCTGTTTGGGTTGATTATTTTGGAAAATCCTGATGGCCAATCATTCAGACGGATAGGTTCATTCCATACGACTGAGGACATACATTATAAGTTTTGGGATGCCTCAGAAATACGCACGATTAAGATTATATAGGATAATCGATAGACTTCTAGTAGATAGTTACTGTCGATGTCGTGTCGGTACTTAGATGTTTGAAGGAGGAAGAGTCGAACGAAGCTTGCACCTAGAGTAAGTAGTGAGCTCGCTTTGCGTCATTAGTTTTTTCAAGTGTTAATAAAAAAAGCTATTCATAACAATGTTCGCCTTTTTCCGCAATAACCTTTTATTTGTAATTAAAGATGAATATTTCCAAAATATCATGTCTTGTTCTATTTTTAGTTATGTGATTTACTCTCTTGATAATACCAACTGGATAGGTTCAGAAGAGGCGTTGGCCGCGAATAGTACTTAACAACATCAGTTCAACCTCAGTATAATCAAATAGAGAAGCAAGGCCTGGCTGGCAAATCCGGCATTATCGCTTCAATTGGCCTTTTATTTATTCGTAAATTAAACTCGCTTAAACTCTAGAATGTAAATAAATATTTACCCATTTCAACTATCGTGACGTATAACGATGAAGAAACCTCTTTTATTTGAAATGGATATCCAAACTTGCATACTTAAAGGTAGGCATTTGCTTGAACTGAAATCTGTATCAGTATGAGGAGAGAATTAAGATATGAGACCAATTGAGGAGCGTGAGCCCTAGCCTAGCCCCAGCCCTAGCTTGAGCCTGAATTTGAGCTCGAACTTGAGCTTCTCAACTCGCTTCAAGCTTTTTTAAGAATATATAAAGAACAGCTGCAATCCCTTACTATCCTCTTTTCCCCTCCTCATCCCATCCCCCCTTATTCTACTCCACCATTTTCAATACAATCAATATGTCTGCTCGTTGTTCCCCAAACGGTCTTCGGCCTTACCCTCACTACCTTGACTTCTAACAACCGCGCCAGCTATACCTCATCTGATAACAAGATATTGGTCAACTTTATCCAGTCCGACCGCTCCTTCCTCACATTCATCGCCGCTTTCAAGCGACCAACAGTTTCCCGTCTCCGCGACGCGAACTTGAACATCAACAATCTCCTCGCCTTGTTTCAGTTCACTCATTTCGACATGATTACTACCGACGGCCGCCCTGTTCTACCTATGCTCAAGGAAAAGATCTACGCCAAGCTCAACCGCACTTGGGACGAGTAAGGTTAAGAAGGACACTATGGTCGAACTCGTTGCCGGGAAGTAAGTCGAGCTTGGGATGAGGCCACCAACTTTGCAGTCAATGCAGTGAATGCCAGGAACGCTATCAATTCCATCAATGCTCTGAACAACTCGACTGCTTTGGCAGGCTTGAATATTAATTCCAATGCCAATGTCAACACTAATGCCCGCAGCATATCTGATAAGTTTCTCGATGCTATGTTCGCGTAAGTGATATCTTTCCCTTTGCTACATGTATTTATTCACTTATTTATCAACCAACTAATACTTACTTGAAATCTCTAGCAACCTCAATGAAAAGAGAATCCCTTCCCCACCTTTCACAATATTCATGTATTCAACCACCCAACAAAAAGGCACCCAAATCCCGACCACTGGCTTAAACGCCCGAGGAATCAAGGATGCCCTGCGTATCCCGTGTCAAGAGCAGAAGGAGATCTCAGCTGCGAAATTGGATTTGCAAGATCAATTCACCCGTCGCGCCAGTGCAAAGGAGCTTTCCGCCGTACTGGTACGGCCGATGAAGTCCAAACAGCCTAGCTAGTTTATTCCAAAGATGCAATCGAGAAGACAAAGGGAGAGAATAGTTAGCACGAATATTGTTTTAGTGATTTTTCGCGGCAAATTGTTTCGGCGTGTGGGGTAGGAATAAGGTATCAAAGGAGAAGAGGAGGGGGCTAAAATGCTTGTGTACTTTGGAATATTAATTTTGATCTTCTTTATATTCTTACTTGAAAGAGATAAGAAGTGTTTATTCGACCATCAGCGATTGCCTTGAGTGCAGGAAGGCATTACAGTTTTTTCGATGGTTATTTTCTCATGAGGCTTTCGTGGGAGATCGGACTTAGTAAATTAGCTTCCTTCTTTACTTGACAAGATAATAATTTTAAATATCCGAGAAGTAAATAAGCATTATTATACTGTTGAGAAAACCGTTGAAGCCGACTAATTATACCGAGTAAAACATTTTCCAATAGTCAATCGTCTTAGCCTTCCAGCCAAGGCTGCATGAGCCAAGTCTTTCTTCCAGTTGAAGTAAATTGAAGCCTCCAACTGCTTCCGGAGTATGCAAGTCCGCTGTTTAAGCCGATTATAATTTAATATTTTGTTACAGCTATGCTATGCTCGTATTATCTAATGCTTCAAGGAGGAGTCCCCTTAACAAGTCTGAATGGCGCTTCACGGTGAGTACAGCTTTACCCCAGAGGACAGCAAAAACTAAAGCTCTTAAGCGCTTAAGTTCTTAAAAGAATTAGTAATTACACGCTTTAATAAACAACCAAATAACTTATTATATTACTAGCCTTATTTAATAGCGCCGTATAATAAACAAAGAAAGAGGCTTAGGCAATAGCAAAAGTAACCTTATAAAAGCAACCTAACGAGTATGCGAAATAATAAGCACCTTAATTAATAATATTAAAGCACTTACTAATGCTCTTAGTTTAAAGGCCGCTATTAATATAACCTAAATAAGTAATTAAACGCTAGCTCCCTTATTACGAGGGGTACGAGTAACGTAATAAGCTAGAGCACAAGTAATCGTAATAGCCTTAGTAATAGCCTTCTTTAAAACTAAAGCAGCCTTAGTGGCTTTCTTAATAATTTTTTAAACTTATTATAATTAGTAATACTTAAATTAACAAATAGCCTTAAAATTAACAATTAACTTGATAAAACTCAATTTAGTAACTTACAATAGCGGACAAATGATTGGCCTTAACAGCCTTAGTAGAGTGCGTTAATACACTTATTATATTAAATACTTAATTTGTTAAATAATTAATTAGTAAATTAAAAGGTCAATTTGTATATTATTAAAAACTTATAAAATTAAGAATTAAGGGAATAACGCTAGTTTAAATAAGAACAGTTATTTGCCTAACTCTTAGTTATTTACTTAACTTAGTAGTTTAAGTGCAAGTAATAGCTTAATTATTTACGTTTATTATTCTCGCTTAAGACAATCAATTATAATAATAGTAACTTATTATTATTACTTACTTAAGGGGTATATCGTATAAGCATAAGCAAATGCTTAGTTAACTTTACATTATACTTATTTTAGTTCTAATAGCATATACCGCTTTTAAAAAAAATAATGTATTCTCCTAATTACTTCTTGTGGTACAGAAGTGGGGTAGAGCCTTGCGATCAACGTAGGTTCAATTGAAGTGATTAATTGTTCTCTAAAATACATAAGGAAATCAGGGGAACACGTTATTCCCCTGAAAGCGGTATACGCTAGCAAAATCTAAGACTAGTATAGCGCATAATTAACTAAGCATTAGCCCGTGCTTATACGACACACCTCCTAGCCAAGTGACAATTGTAAGCTACTAATATTGTGATTAACTGCTTTAAGCGAGAGTAAATACCAAACTAAACAATTAAGCCACAATTATTCTTATATTATTAGGTTAAGCAAACAACTGTCCTATTTAAAGTAGCGCATCCCCCACTTAGTTCTTGATCCTATAACCTCTTTATAACACATATAGATCGACCTTTCGATTTACTAGCTAATCAACTAATTAATAATTAATTAACTAATTAATAATTAATTAACTAATTAATAAATTAATTAATTAATACTATAGGTGTATTAGTACGCTCTATTAAGGCCGTTAAGGCTAATTATTTAGCTACTATTGTAAGTTATTAAGTTGATTTTTATTAAGTTAATCGTTAATTTTGGGGCTATATATTAATTTAAATATTACTAACTATAATAAGCAAAGAAGAAGAAGGATACTAAGAAGGCTCTAAAGGCTGCTCTTGCTTTAAAAAGAGCTACTGCGGCTACTTCGGTTGCTCGTGCTCGTACTTCCTAAGTCAAGGGAGATAAGCGTTTAGTTGTTTATTTAAGTTATATTAATAGCGCCCTCTAAACTAAAAGTACTAGCGAGTACTTTAATATTATTAGTCGGGGTACTCGTTATTTCGCCTACTTATTAGGCAACTCTTATAAGGTTACTCCCGCTACTACCTAGGCTCCTTTCCTCCTCTACTATACTATGCTCTTAAACGACGTAAATAAGAAAGTAAATTCCCTTAGTTATTCCTTTTTAGCGTATAATTACTAACTGTTTTAGGAATTAGAGCGCCTAAGAGCTCCCGTTTTTACTGCCTTTTAAGGTAAAGTTACTACTACTACTATTAATAAAGTAACTGGCTTAAGAGGAGGTAACGAGGAGGAGGAAGATGAGGGTAGTACTACTATTAAAGAGTCTAATATATTATTTATCTTAAATTTCCCGCGAAATTAAGGCCAAATCAGTTAATTTCTTTTTAGATAAAGAGAACTTCTTTAGTACTCTAGAGGTTTATACGCGGGTTATTAGAGAGCAACTTACTACTACTACTAGTACTTTATTCTCTCTAGAGCTTACTCGTAGACTTACTAGTGTTAGTGGAGCTCCGGCTCTTACTCTTAAAGAAGAGGCTTCGGCCGCTCGTATTAACGAGCTTTGTAGTATAATTAAAAGTGCCTTAGTTACTTTAGCTAAGGAAGTTCGGGGCTTGCTACTTAGAGATAATTAGGCTGCTCTCTTTTTGTGAGGCGAGGCTTAAGAACCTCTAAATAACTAAGTGTCCCTTTATAATTTACTTACGTTACGTTACTTTTATTATAAAAACGAATAACTATTAAGAGTAATTGAATCTTTTAAATGCCGTGAATTTCACCCCCGAGCTTAGTTACTCTCGAAGTAAATTAAATAGTAAGAGAATTTATAAAGTAATAATAAATATATAAGAAAATATATTATATATTTATAAAGTAAGCTTATAATTAAACTACCCTTATATAAAGGAAAAGTAAAGAACGTATATAAATACTTACTTTAAAGCGAGGGCTTTATAGTAAGTTACTTTAGTTAAGCACGAATATTTACTAAGTTAATAAGAGTAACAAAATTCTTAAATTTCTACTAAGAGAAGTTCTTTGTAAGTCTATTAGCGGGCATATAACTTGTAAGTAAATATTCGATTAAAAAAGTGCCCTTTTAAAACTCTTAACGTAACTATATATTCTGAATATTAACGTGGCATAGCTTAATAGAGATACGCTGATTTTCCCTAATAATTAACTGTATTATTTACTAATTGTTACAAAAGATCCTCTAAATTTCCCTTAACTTAAGACGTAACTCCTAAAAAAAACGTTACAAAGTTATAATCTCCTTAACTGTGCGCTTAACGCCTAAAAGCTTAGCCTATATAATCGAAGTAGTAACTATATCTTATAAGACTACTCTCTATAAGATTAAACCTTTAAAAAGTATTATAATATAACTATTAAAAGAACGCCTAGTATTAAAATCGTTTATAAATAAAGTATCTAAAGCTATAATAAACTAAGAGTCGCGTAGCTTGTAACTATAAGTAATCGCCAAAAATCGGGTTTTAAAGAAGTAACGAATAGTTTAGTTAACTACCGTAAAGTACTTTAAAAAGGGGTTAGTTAAGAAGTGAGAAAGTCTTGAAGTTGTAAACGTAACGTTTACGCGTAATATAATTGCCGTATAAAGTATTAAGCTAACTTTCTTTTAATACTCCTTAATTTAAACTGGGGTTACTTGCCCTTAATTCTTTAGTAGTTTAACTTAAAGTAATAGAGTACTTAAGTAATTTCTATCTATTAAGTCAAATCGCAGAGTAACCTTTTAGATATAAGTGTCGTGTATTAGAGAAATAGTCTTTACTTGACGATTTTTAATAACGCGAACACTTAAAAACTACTTTGTTAGTTCTTCTCTAATAAGCTCTTATGCCGTATTTAAGCCGTCGATAATAAATTAAGCGTTTCTAAGGGCTAAGGCGTGGTGTAACACTTAAATATCGTTAATATAAAAGATAACAAAGACTGAACGTTACTTGTTTATAAAGATATAAGGCTTCTTCTTATAAGAAATTAACTTTAACTTTAACAAAGTCTTAATAAAGTCTTTGTATTATAATGCTAGCGAGTTTCTGAGTCTATAGAGTACACGATCAACCTCTATTACTATACCGTCTTATTTGAATCCGTCTAGTAAGTAATAGCGTACGTGAGCACTCGATTCGCTCCGTTTAGCGTTAATAAAGGCGTTAATAATATTAAATTAAATTATTTTTAAATTAAATTAAGCTACTATTACTATGGCGGTCTTGAAAGAACGAGTAGCTAAGGTAGCCGTATATATTAAGAGAATTAACGTTTCGGGTTATAAGTCCCCTTTAATAACAACTCGCGAGCGACACTTAATTAAATACCCTAAGGAATTAACTTTAGTATAAAAAACCTATTTTAGTAGTATCGATTGTTTAGTAGCGAAGCTTTATTTAACGACTCTCTAGTAGTTACGCGACTCTAAATTAGTGATTTCCTTAATTACGTCGGCTCGGAAGTACTCCCTTAGAGGGTAGTCCTTAAGGTCTCTCTAATTTAATAAGTCCTTTAGTAATTAAGATTAGTGTATTCGTAGGAGATTAACTAGTTGTCGAATTTCGACATTTTTGAAAATAAACGCTGAGATAATAACGTAGACTACGCTTAAGTCTTTCTTGTCTCTTTGTACTAGTTCTTAATTAAGGTAAAACGTCCTTAAAAAGTCTTCTAAATACTCACGGTTACTTAACAAGTTTAACGATTTCGTAATTAGCTCTTTAATAATTATTATATAAACGCTTTAATTCGGTTTCGTTATTTTATTACTAACTCGAGTCTTTCGACCGTCGCCAGTTACTTAATCTTTTACCCTTTTCCTTTATAAAGGTTTAAGTAAGTTATTATTAATTAAGGCTAAAAGTAATAAGTATTACTTTATACTTAATTCTTTCCTTAAGTTTAACGAGTTAAAATACTCTTTATATTTTATTACTTAAGGCGGAACTTCCGATTACTTAGGGCTAGCACTTTAAGTAAGTACTCCCCGACGCTTAAGACTGCGTTCTTAGTTATATAGCCTTTAAGAGTATATAATAACTTATAGTATTAATTAGCGCTTAACTCTTATATTTCTCTTAAAGTTTAGTATATTACGTAAGATATTTCTCTTAGTTATACTCTAAGACACTAACTGTCTTAATTTGTCGACTCGTTTTAAGACTTAATTAAAGTACTTATAAGTAAGAAGTCTAATACTCTTCCTTAGTTATTTTACCCCCGAGTTTTTACTAACGAGTTCTATTAATCTTAACTTTTCTAAGAGTAGTATTAGTTACTTTACCCTTATAGTTAAAAGCTTAATTAAAGGCTATAACACCCCTGAAGTTATAAACTTAATAGTTTTTATAGAACTCATTACTTAACTTAATTGTTCCTTTTTTAAGGTAATACTTATTATTAATTCTAATATGTTAAGTGCGTTTAGTCAATTAATTATATCGGTTTTAGCGTCTTAAAGTCCCTCCTCTTCTTTTAACATTTTAGTAAGATCTTTTAATATTAAGCGCGGTTAGCCGACCGCTCTTTTTATGTTTAGAGAGCCCGAATAAAAGAGGGATTTATTAAAAGTAACGTTCTAAGTTACTATTACACACTGTAATTGAGGTACTTAGACCTTATATATATTAAACGAGACGTATCTTATTAAATATTTAAGGTACGCTCTTAGGTTGACTTTAAATACTCTCTTTTATTAAAGAGCCTCTTAGTCCTTAATTATAAAGTAAGCTCTATAGGCGTATGCCTATATATTACTTTAGTTAAGTCGTATATTAGTAGTGAGCTTTTAAATAAGCTTAAGGTCGTAGTACCGAAAATATTACTTAAACTAAACGTAAAAGATCTTATTTAGACTCTTAAAGCCTTTTTAAGTAGTTAGACTTATATTATAAAAAGTAATTGCCGCTATAGTTACTTTCGTCTAAAGTTCTTTTAGTAAGTTTACTAAAAGGCGTATCTTAATTGACTTTTCGATAATTTCCTTGCCTACGCGCTTAGCTCCCCTATTAAGTTAATACGTATACGAAGGGGTACCCTTAATATTAATACTATTCTCTATATACTACTTTTTGTACTTAGTTAATTTATTAATTCTTATAACCGAGGTATCGTTATCTTGGCGTATTTTGTAAATCGAGAGTCTGAATTAACGTCTCGTCTACGCCTCAAACGGTTTAAGAGCTCTTAAGACGGCGATTAACCCTTTGTTTTTTAAGAGTTATTTATAAAATTTCTTATTATATTAGTCTTTAACTAATAAAAGCTAGTTATTCTTATTAAATCCGACAGGGAAGTCGAATAAGTCCTAAGAAATACAATAAAAAGACTAAGTAATTATTCTCTCCGAAGGTCTTCGACTAACGACTTACTACGCGATAGTTAAAGAGTACTCTTTACACTTAATTTAAGTAGTACTTAAGATCTTGACGTTACGCGCATTTTTAATTAAATTCTCTAACGCTTCTTTCCTTAAGTGCCTTACTTATAAGTGCTATAACTTAACGTCGTCTAGCCGCGGTTTCAAATATTATCGACTTAATTAAAAGCCTTACTGGATACTCTTTTAAAGCGTAGGGAATATTAAAAAGGTATAAGTTAAGCGAATTAAAGAGTTATAAGTAGTTAAGGAGGCTAAAGAGTAATTAAAAGGCTTATATTTAAAGAAAGCTAAGTTAAACTATTACTTTAATTGCTTTAATACAATGCTTTTCTTAGCTAATTCCACGCGTAACGTATAGTTTAATTTATTATACTAAACTCTAGCCTTTAATAAACGAGTTTCCGAAATAATATTAATATTAAATCCTTTAATAATAACGACGTTAAAAAGCCTTAAGTCCTTAGTGTTTAGTTTATTAGGGCTATAAAGAGTACTCTTAAAGACACAAGTACTTTGGCCCTTAATTATAAGGCTCGACGTTCCGGCTTTAACACTATCGTTATTAGTTAATTTAATAAAGGTCTTAGGCTTTAATAGAGTAACCGAGTTAACTAAATGAGTAGTAGCGCCGTTATTAAGTAGGGTACTCTCTAAGAGCGGGTATCGATTTATATTAATAATAACATAAATTCTAAAAGTAGCGAGAGCCTCGTCGAGTAACTTTAGACTAATTATATAAGTATTAATACTGCCGGAGTACTTTAGTAGCTCTAAGGCTTTTATTAAGGTTATTAAAGAAGACGAGGAATTTTCGGAGGTTATTCCCTTGGCAATTTCCTTTACTATTACTTATTTTTACCCTTTTTTATTAATTACTTATTTAAGGTCGAGAAACTCCTTTTTAAGCTTAATTTAAGTTTCCTTAATTTCCTTTGTAGACAGTAAGTTGCGCAGTTTGTCCTCGGTTGAGCCGTCGTAACAATATCGAAGTCTGTAGTAATCGATTACTTTATGTTAGTGAAAGCTTACTTTATAGGGGCAAGTATTAATCGAAGTATTTAGCGAAGGAGTCTTTAGTACTAGTAGTACTCTTAGAGTATTTAATCTCCCTTTAAGTGTAGTGTATAACTTAACTGTTTTATTTCTTTTAGTAGTCGTAAGAGACTTTTCGTTAAGCGCTAATAACTAATTAACGTATTAAAGTAACGTGTACTTGTGAATAACCTTAAGAACATCGTCTCTAAGGACCTTAGATAATCGTTTACGGGCTTATTTAAGTGCGAGCTTTTTTTTATATTGCCTTAATAAAGTTAATAATCGCTAAGGGGCCTTTAACGTCTAGAATATTATATAATAGAGTATCTTAGTAAATTAATCGTTACTATTAAATCTATATCTTAGGATTAACTTGTTTTGTTTTAACGATTTCGAGCTTCTCTCTATATTTAACTTAAGCTTTAGTGAAGTTACTTGTTTTCGAAGGGGCGTAGTCTCTCTTTAATACCTTAAGGAGTATTTATAGAGTCTAAGATTGTAGGTCGTTCGATTCGTCTGTTATTTTGTCGGGTTACTTCTTCGCTCTCTATCTCTCCTTAATCTCGCATTCCCGAATAACACTTTAGTAGATTAAAGGATTAACTGTCTCTTAAATCTACTTATATATTACTTTATAAGCCCGAGCCTTTTCTAACTATTATACGTGTTTTATAATAAACTCCCTTATTAAGGTAGTATATATTAAAGTAACTATAGTAACGTTAAATAGTATAAGAGGTATTACACTTAATTTAGGCCCCTTAAGTTCGAGTGCTCGTTAGTCTTTATTTTACTTTACTTACTCCCTAAAGTTAAAATCGAGAGCCTTCTTATCTTATTATACCTTTACTTCGTCGATCGTTTATACTTAAGGGTCGTTTTCGAAGATATTTAGAATAACTAGTAGTTTTAAATTAACTAACGTTTATACCTTATAAAAGATATAAAAGGATTTAAAGGCTTAGTACTATAGAGTCTAAGTTTGCTTATTATAGTTTAGTAGCGTTCGATTATTAAAAGAAGAGACTGAAGTTAAGTCTACTATAGTGAAGAGAGGGTTACTCTCTCGAGGGTTTAATAGATTTATTAAAGAGGAGAAGGGAATATTAAGTATAAGTGCTCGATTTACCCTTTTCTAAAGAGGTTAAAGGGAAAATAGCGGTGTAAACTGCACTTGTTAATAAGTAGAAAACGCTGACGTTATTCGTTACTTACTAATCTTACGTTAATAATTCTACTTAAATCTATAAAGTACAAAAGGAAGAATACTAACTTAATAGCTTCGTCACGGGGCTTATAACTATAGTATAAAAGTGGGGTTAAGCCTTGCGATTAACGTAGGTTTAATTAAAGTAATTGATTGTTCTCTAGAATACATAAGGAAATCAGGGGAACACGTTGTTCCCCTGAAAGCGGTATACGCTAGCAGAATCTAAGACTAGTATAGCGCACAACTAACCGAGTATCAGCCCGTGCCTGTACGACACTTCTTATATTTTAAATAATAATTACTTTAATTTTACTTGCCCTAATCGCTGTTACGACCTAGGATCGTACCCCTGATATAGTCGAATAGCTGAATTAGCCTCCAACCAATTCATTACCTTTTGGGCCCGCTGGCCCGGTGGTAAAGCTATTCACTTACTGGTCGTGCTGCTATGAGCTTCAGTCGTCACAATCGCAATACTTTACCCCACTTCTGTATCACAATTAAATAATAACCTATATCTTATAACTAATAGAGATAAGTTTTGTTAATATAATTATTATCTCTTTTGCTTAATTAGTAACCTCTTTATACACTTATTAACTATAATATTACAGCCGGGGGTTCAAATTCGTATAAATACGTCTTAGATATACGCACTTAATAGTTTTACTTGTAAAAAGTTAGCAATTTATATACCCTAAGGTTATTTAATATACTTTATCTTAAGTATTTAGCTTAAGTTTAATAAATTACTTAGCAAAACTTCCGATTTAATAATTAAAACTAATTCCTACTTATATACCTTTAACAAGTATATTAAGGACTGTTACGGCTGGCAAGAGGTTGATACGGCGAGTTGACTCTAGCTTTGTATTTAGGCCTCTAGCTACGCTCAAAATCGAGAAGAAAAGACAAGGAGGAAAGGAGAGCTCTCTGTAAGGGAGAGCTCGAGTATAAATACACGAAGGACCCTCTTAATAAGGCCTAGCGCAGTCGGGGGCCATTCACATCCACATGTCGCATGCTCGCTACTAAGTCTTCCCTATTAGGCTTAGCGCCGTCGCATAGCCAGCGATGCTACGAGCCCGTGTCGGTTAGAATGCGAGGCGCACCGTAGGTCGTAATAAGGACCGTTTTCTTTTATATTTTAATAACTTTCTATCTTATTTTTATAATAGAGAAAAATATAAATTAAAACTCAAAGGTAGACTTTAATTTCAACTAAATCCGATAAGTATTACTTATACACTTTAGTATATAATAAAGACGAGTCTTTTAACTCTTTTATATTTTAATTAGTAAAGTTAATAATTTAAGAGAAAATTTAATTTGTAAAAAATAAGGAAAAGATAATTAAAGGATTTGTTTTATAAGTAAATCAGATAAACTGATTATAAAAGGAAGTCGAGGTAAATAAAGTCTTTAAATAATTATTTTCTCTTAAGAATTAGTTTTGACCTTAATTAAAGGTTTTTATTATATATTAGATTATCTTAAGCACCTTCTTATATTTTGTAAGGTCTTAATTAATTATATTTTAACTAATAATTATAATGTTTATAATACAAGATAATGTAGTTTATAACCCGTCGCATAGGGAAACGATCCCTGTAAGCTGCCGCGCAAAAGGTGACGAAATCAGAGGTTCAGCAGTCTATAAGATATCTAATATATTACGTAACTATCTAAGCTTAAGTATAGTATAATACAGTAGAACTAACGTATAAACTATTTAAAGTGCTTAAGATATCTAAACTCTAACTATTTTATTTATTTAGTCATGCTGTATTAAATCATTCATTACAACTTCTCGAAAGGCTTAAGCAACACAAACTAGTATTAAGTTATATCAAGTGAAAATAAATTTTCAAAAAGACTAATTCATCTATTATACAACCTCAAAACCCTCTTATAAAACCAACATCCCCACCCAAATAAAAACAGCCCACACTCCAGTTTGGACCTTATCCTCCACCCCAGAATGGCTCGCTTTTGGCGTCGCAGCCGACCCCGTCGCCGATCCCCCCGTCGGGGAACTCGCGTATGATAGCGACGTACTGGCTAGTACCCCACTCGTGGGTACTGCTGTGGTTTGATTGCAGCCCTGAGATGAGATTCTGTGAGTACTGTGCTCTAGTTTATGTGGAGAGGGATGAGGAGTGCAATGCTTACGAGGGGGTAGAAGGAGGTTCCATTTGGGAGGGTTACGGCGACGCATTCGTAGGTACATTGAGCATCGCCAGCTGTTGGTGAGGATTCCCAGCATGATGAATATTTTAGGCCTATTGGTGGTACGGATGCCAGACTGCAGGGAAAGGAAAGGAAATGTTAGTTTGAGACCTTGTGTTGTAGGGGCAGAAGCGGATAGATTTTGTGAGGGGATACTCACTCATCGTTGCAGTTTGCTGGTGAGGCTTGCCCTTGGTCGTAGGGACAGCGGAAAATGATGTTGTTAGGGGTGACGCCGAAAACCGGGGTTTCGCAGAACGCGGTGTTGGCTTTTGTGCAGTTAGGGAACTGTGCGGATACTAAGGAAAGCATACATAGAAAAGGGTAGAATAACCCAGATACCAGCATTTTGAAGTTTGCTGAAATGGCAGTTACAGACAGACGTTTGGAGAGCAAAGATTTGATGCTCACTCAGTATCGCAAACTTCGGGATCCCAATGTCAAATGTATTTCGAGTTGCCGGGAAACCCCGTGCTGCGTCTAAGCGAAGAGCTGAAAGAACCCAGCTCCTTTTTTTTAATTTTTACATGCAATTGGCTCCCGCGGATGGAGGCTGAGACATTGACCCGGCAAGCTTTCTCTACAATCTTTTTCATAACTAGTATTAGTAACCGATTTTACGCGACCCCACCACTTTTTCGCATCCACCCCTCCCCAGCCCCCCTCCAAATAACACCTACCTTTAATATCTCCACAACAACACCACCGAATCGCCTGAAATTTGGCATACTTGCAGTTGCATATGAAGCCATCACGATCCTCTAAGCGCGTGCAAGGGCTGGCCCCCGATGGCTCACAGAATTCGAAACGGCGGCCAAAACTAAACACTAACTCTCTCCCGGCATTTGAGGAACTCCACGGCACCCAGACAACCAAAACAGCCCCTACAAAGCGTCGCAGAGCTAAGACGACCGAATCCGACCAAAAAGAGTAAGTCCCTGACCCTGCGACTTCTTCTCCGCAAGCACAACGCCAAAAAACTAGTGCGGGGGGCCCTAAGAAAGAGGTGTTAGATGTGACTTCTTCTCCTGCTCAAATCCGTACCCCTACGACTATACCCACAAAGAAACGCCCTACCTTCGATCCCAAGGTGTTATTCAATAAGGAGGCACAACATATTGGCTTTAATATGTGGCCTTTTATCAATAAGAATCGACAGAACGCCATTGTGAAAAACTGGGATATAAACTCTATATCTAAGCGACTCACTTACAAACGCCTATACGAAGTTGTATAGAGGATGGGAATTCAACCATGGATCGAAAAGAGGAGCCTGTTACCGTCGGAAAGACTAATAAAGCAAGCATTTGAGTTCTTGTTTAGTAATCCAAAGAACCCGACTTTGACGCTTAATGTCAGAGATCAAGAAACATTCGACGATGCCATGATTCCACTGCGTATTTACAAGCACAAGAAGATGTCGACAGCGAATGAGATCACGGTACTAGCATACTACAAGACTCCGGAGGATGAGGATGCGTCGAAATCCGAGGATGAGAGTAATCAGGGCAAAGGCAAGAGGAAATCCAAAGGGAAATCCAAAGCGGACAAAGCCCAGGACACCGTGAGGCCTACTCCTTTGGCGCGAGAAATTAGTGGAATCAATGACCTAGGCAGTGATCCATTTCTTGATTACTCTGACGGAGAGCCTCTAGCAAGTCTTACACCAAGAGATTCCGTTACACAACGTAAGGTCAATGCCAAACGCGATATGGAAAAGGACCTTCCACTAGAAGAGATTAGTCGCGCGGAGGTTTTTGCCCATAACACCTGCTCAGAAAGGCTATGTGACAATCAAAAGAAGTGTTGTTATATTATGAAAAAGGCAAGAACGCACCACCGAATCGATATCAAGCGTCAAATTGAGTGGGCGGCTTCCATTAACGCAAAGGCCCCAGGAGTCACCAAAAGCCAGCCTCCACTAGTATAGATTACTGACTTTGCCGAAGGCGACTACAAAACAAGCTACATACCAAAGCTCAGTGGGAGGAGGAAGTCAGATCAAGCTACAGTGGAAACTACAGCCAAAGTTGATCAAGGTTCCTCTTTAATCGACAAGTTGACACAACTCTTGTTACTCTAAACCGTCCAAAGTATAACGAACCAGGTGTCCACGCCAGCTCTCCTAGCGAATCTTACTCCCGCTCATGGACCTTTTGTAGTCGGGGAACTCCACTATCCTAGGCACACGGGAAGGCCTCAAATACATACAAATTCACTGCAAAACCCGGCTCCTGAGGCATCCGGGTATAGCTATGTGCCCACACCTTCGTCACCACTAAAACCTTTGGACGAGGACGAGAATGAGGTAAAGCTAATGGGCCAATGGATAATCCAACGCGAGAGGAACTCAAAAAGACGAGAGCAGTTGGAGAGAGGTTTTAGGCTCATGGTGGAGGCCTTTGTCATGGATTTGAGTCAATTAAGGGATGTGCCCTTTATTACCTCTCTTGAAATCCCTGCCGGCATTGCCCATTATATCAAGGACAACGTTTCTCAATTCAAAAAGGTGTATAAAGAGAATAGACACGCTGCTGCAGATTTAATTAACTTCAGTAGTGGAGCCTCAATAAGGCAAGGTATGATAGGTATAAGTTCAGGTGCGGGGTTAGGTGAGGATGCAGAATTCAACGATTTTTTTGTCGAATACTGAATTTTTTGGATAGTCAATGATTAATCCGTAATAAGTATATTCTGGATACTTAATTTAAGTCGTTTTGTAGCTATTTGCGTTGATTTCTAATGTTCTATTATGCCCAGGATAATGATTATACCTTATCCCACATTATACCTTCACTTTCACTTAGTATTTCCTAATTAGGACACATTAATAGGATTCGTGTTTGATCGTGTTTCTTGTATTTCT
>MU270678.1:0-37072 GCA_021432625.1 Leptodontidium sp. 2 PMI_412 | reverse complement strand
AGGTAGCTCGACTCATCGCGAATACCGGCCACGTGGGGAAGATTGACGACTTCACCATCAAGCCGATCGAGCAACACTCATATTTCTTGAGTGGCTTCAGCCGACAGGTATATCCCGGCCCTCGTTCGATGGAGCGGCTCTATCGACTACTGCGGAGGTAGGTAATGACCGCGTGGACGCGGCGCGTATACGGCCTGAAGAAGGCAGAGCCGCTGATCCCGGGGCTCTTGCGTTGCGAGGGGGTGAGCCGTCAAGTAGCGATGACGATGCTGGTTTGAGCGATAGCGATTCCGAACTCGGCAGCGACGGTGACAGTGACGGACGTTCGAGCGAGGACAAGCTGGGCTGTTCGGGCACGAGATTGAATGTCCCATGGGATCCTATAGCCGAGCAGCGCTTGCTGGCGTAGAAGGAAGGGGCGCAGGTACGAAAGGTCCCAACGATTCTCAGGCGTCGCTTGCGGGTGAGATGATGGAAAGTAAAGAGGTATGGAATGGGTGGGTAGTGGTCTTGTGCAACCCCAAATTTCTGCTTTGATATTGTTTTCGAAATTTAAATTGAAAAAACAAGTTGCTGCCTTGCAAGGCTGAACTACGAGACCCAATGTCAACCCGCATGTCTTCGCGCCCCAGTATTGTGAGCTTTGGTGCAGCCTCGTCTCTTTGCTTCTCAAAGTCAGCAACAGCAACAACAAACAATTGTTAGCCTCTACCACAACCCTTGAGTTGCGTCGCAGATTTTACTACGATTCTGAGTCTCAAATTTCAGATACTCTCTTGACTGTTCCGTATGAACATCACTGGCCATGATATGAAGTACTTTTGCTGGAATTGATCATGAGGCAAGTGGAGCTGATAATAACCCCAGCTTCACTGATCCAATGAGGGCTTATCGTAAACGTGGTAACGTCCGTCCCTGCGTGCCGAGAAACCCTACGTGCCGAGAAAAACGAGAGGTACTTTGACTTCAAGCATCTCAATCTCCACACCAACTAATAAGTCTACGAAAATAAAAGATCAGTAGTATTACACAGCTATTTAATAGCAATTTGACCCATTCCGAAGAAAATTTTGTATTCGCATCGTCGTCCTTTCGCCTGATCAATGAGAAGCCTCCATTTAAGCTTTACTTCAAGTTCTCTGCCACAGCTATACCGGCGATCTCTTATTATCCTTTACACACCTCAAAAGTTCTTATTCGAGCTTCAGATCTACTTCTTTTTGTCCGAGACCTCATAGGCTTTGTGGGTACTGTGGCGCGCAAACAGTTGCAGGCCGCGACGAGGTTCGGTACTTCTGATCGACGGAACTAACGATTCTCGGCTAGGCGGACCCCGTACCTCGCGTAAAGCTTTGGTAATTTCGCCATAGTTTCGCCGTAGCCTGCTTAATAAATGCCAGCCTGAGACTTAAGACTAGAATTCGACAAGAGATGGATGATCAAAGGTAGACTGTGTCCTGAATTCCTTTTTTTTTATCACTCAATTCCCAGACTTCTTTAGCTTCCGTCTTAGCAACAAGAATCCATTATACTCATGACTTCCAGCATTCCTACGGTGAGCCTGAGCAACTGGGCTGGTCTTGCGCGCTTCCAGTTATGTACGACGATGCTATTGCCGCGAGGCTGCCGCCCAGCTGAGTGCGCCAGCCTCAACCCGACATGAAGTCTTCACCGTTCGCATCTATGCCATCTCAACAGCTCAACTACTACCGAGAACCCTCCTCATCACGATCCTCGAACCTAGTCGAATAATGCGTCTGCTACAGTACAATAACGACGGCGACTTCAGCCTGACCGAGTTCTTTGAAGGCGATATACCCAAGAAGTATGCTATACTTTCGCACAGATGGGGAGCAGAGGAGGTCACTTTCAAGGATCTGACAGACGGCACGAGCAAAGGCAAGGCTGGCTACGGCAAGATACAGTTCTGCGGAGAGCAGGCAAGGCGTGATGGCCTGCAATACTTTTGGGTGGACACCTGCTGTATCGATAAATCCAATGCTGTCGAGCTTCAGGAAGCAATCAACTCAATGTTTCGCTGGTACCGGGATGCGACCAAGTGCTACGTTTATTTGCGAGATGTTTCGCGGCCTTGTGCTGATTCGGCTGACGGATCTAACGAAGCCTGGGAATGGACATTTCGGAAAAGCGAATGGTTCTCGCGAGGCTGGACTCTGCAAGAGCTTATTGCGCCGGCATCAGTCGACTTCTTCTCCAAAGAGGGGGAGCTGTTAGGCAATAAGGCCTCTCTCGAGCGAAATATCTGCGAGATAACAGGCATTCCAGCCAGTGCACTTCGAGGGGACCCTTTGTCGAACTTCACCGTCGCTGAGCGAATGTCCTGGGCGGCAAATCGTGAGACTCACCGCCAAGAGGACATGGCATACTCCCTACTAGGTCTGTTTGGTATTCATTTGCCACTCATCTATGGGGAAGGGAAAGAGCATGCGTTCAGACGACTTACAAAGGAGATCCAGAACTCGCCAACAGGTGAACATACAACAAATTACTTTATCTCTAGCCAGCTGCTAATCACTCTTTGCAAGAAGCCGAGCAGAACCCACCCGACCCTCAGAGTCAGAGCTGCATTCAAGACCTACGGATAACAGATCCCCGTGAGGACAAGAAGCGGATCGAGGACACGAAGGGCGGGCTGTTGCGAGACTCTTACCGATGGATCCTCGAACATCCCGATTTTCAACAATGGCGCGACGACAAACAGAGCCGGCTGCTCTGGATCAAAGGTGATCCCGGCAAAGGCAAGACGATGCTGATTTGTGGCATCATCGATGAAATGAGTCCATGGACAAAGCTGAGAGACAAGGAGGCAACTACGCTATTGGCGTACTTCTTGTGTCAGGCTACCGATTCGCGGATCAATAATGCGGCAGCCGTGCTCCGAGGCCTGATCTACTTGCTCATTGTCCAGCAACCATTCCTTGTCTCACACGTGCGGGAAAAGTACGATCACGCTGGCAAGGCCCTCTTTGAAGATACAAACGCATGGGTTGCGTTGTGCGAAATTTTCATGAGCATTTTGCAAGACCCAAGCTTCAAGACCACCTACCTGGTTATCGATGCGCTCGACGAATGCGAAAGAAATCTTTACCAGCTTTTGAATCTTATTGATCAAACTGCCTAATTTCCTCTCGCGTCAAATGGATTGTGTCGAGCCGTAACCAACCCGATATTGAGTCGCGGCTAAGACTTGACGATATAAAGATGAGGCTTAGCCTCGAGCTGAACGAAGAGCATGTTTCTCGTGCTGTTGAATTGTTTGTTAATTTGAAAGTGCCCAAGCTTCCACTTATTGCGGACGACAGCGCGCTACAAGAGACAGTTCGTGGTCAGATATACGCTAAGGCCAATGGGACATTTCTCTGGGCGGCTCTTGTCTTAAAGGAGCTTGAGTCCGTAGAGAGCTGGGACGTGCTCGATGTGCTTCAGGGCATGCCGCCCGAGTTGGAACCACTCTACAATCGGATGTTACGTCAAGTTGAACAGCTACAGCGCAAAGATCCTGAGTTCTGCCGTCTCGTCCTTTCTACTATAACTCTTGCGTACCGCCCACTCCACCTCCTCGAGGTAGGGGCCCTCTCTGATCTGCCTAAGCAAATCTCCACCAATCTCGATAAAGTTATGAAGGTTGTCAACAAATGTGGCTCTTTCCTCACTGTACGAGAGAATCGCACTTATTTTATCCATCAATCGGCAAAGGACTTCTTGCTTGAAAAGGCATTTGACAGAGTATTTCCCTCTGGCAAGGCAGAGGTGAACTACACGATGTTCTCGAGATCACGCGAGGTTATATCTAGAACACTTCGACGCGATATATACGGATTGCGCGCCCCTGGATTCCCAATTGAGAAGGTCGAGCCGCCCGTTCCAGATCCACTAGCCGTAGCACAATACTCCTGTCTCTATTGGGTTGACCATCTACTTGACTGTGATAAAGAGGACACTCCTGATGACGGCAAAGACGGTGGCTCGGTCCATCAGTTTTTAAGAACGAGTTATATTTACTGGCTTGAGGCGCTTAGCTTAATGAAAAGCCTGCCAGATGGCATCGTTATGATTATGAAGTTCGAGAACTGGCTTCAAGTAAGTTATGCTGTGTTTTTTGAGGATATTACTAGACACAGCCCTACTAAATATGAGAAGGTCGATGAAAGTCCCGATTTACATGCGTTTATACATGATGCGAGGCGGTTCGCTATATACAACCGATCAGTTATTGAACAAGCGCCTCTTCAATTATATTGTTCGGCCCTTATCTTCGCCCCAGAGAAGAGTATTATCCGAGAAGCATTTGAGAAGTGTATCCCAACTTGGATAGAAAGAAAGCCTAGAGTTCAAGCGCATTGGAGTGCGGCGCTTCAGACGCTCGAGGCCCACTCGAGCGTGGTCAATTCAGTGGCCTTCTCACCCGACGGCACGCAGGTCGTCTCGGGCTCGACTGATCAGACGGTGCGGCTCTGGGACGCGGCAACCGGAGCGCCGCTGCAGACGCTCGAGGGCCACTCGGATGTGGTCAATTCAGTGGCCTTCTCACCCGACGGCACGCAGGTCGTCTCGGGGTCGTGGGATCAGACGATACGGCTTTGGGACGCGGTAACCGGAGCGCCGCTGCAGACGCTCGAGGGCCACTCGAGCAGGGTCAATTCAGTGGCCTTCTCACCCGACGGCACGCAGCTACCAGCTTTACGGGTAGCGAATTATTGGCTAGTGGAAGGCAGTACGAATATTCTTTGGTTACCTGCTGATTACCGACCTACTTGTGAAGCTGTCTGGGGCGGGATTGTCGTTTTGGGACATGCGTCAGGGAGAATATCATTTCTTCAGATTCAACAAGGGCCGAAGCTAATTACATAAAGAGTTTGTTGCAGTGAATACTATATGAACCTCTTAATATAATAATCTCTTTTCTTTTCATCTCTATTTCATAGAGGGTCCTAGGGAGCCTGCAACTTTACAGTAGTTTAATACTTATTATTAACATCTAGAATCTTCTAGAATAACTTAGTCATGTAAATTAACTTACATATGCTTGGCAAATGATCAGTTGGCTTGTGTGGTAATAATCATACTCCATACAGTACGCCATGCGGGGGCGCTAGCGCTAACCACAATGAGGTCGCTTGATTCCAGGTACCAACGCAGGCGGCGATCTAGCATGAATTTGACACAGGCGTTACAGGTGTTTGTACAGCTTTATATTGTAAATAAGCAGCCGCTTTCTTTGCATCTATTTCTGGACCGGTCGGTTAGGTAGGAGGCTTCGGTGTATTTCAGAGGACTCTGTCTGGGTTATCTGGAAACAAACCACATGCTGCTTACGCAGATGTGATGTTTCTCTTCGTGAACGCCTTCTCTCTCGCAAAGCTGTATAAGAAGGTGAAATGTTCCTTGCCGACGGCATTAGTACCTCCTTGGAACAGCCGTTCAACTCGTTCTCGATAGGCTGCCTTTAAAGGTGCAAAGGGTCCGACATCATAAGGCTGGAGCTTGTGTGAGGTATGAGATAGTAGACGATATAATTTAATGTTGTTTTCTAAGCAGAATTCCAAGATTTCAAGGCTCTCGTGCGTCCCAAAGCCGTCACAAATTAATACGCGTGGTTTCTGATTAGCACGTCCTTTTGTTTGTGGATCAAACACACTATGAGCTACTCAAAGCTGATTTTGGAGTTGGTGTATCCAGATTCGGAGCAAATATAGTGCCATCCAGGGGTAGGAAATGTAGTCCAGTTGCTTCGGTGGGTAACAGCTGGCCAGATAATCATTGGCAACAAAGACCTACCGTCTGCACTTATGCACTCAATAGCAGTCACTATTGTCCGCTTGACCCCGGCGCCTCTGTAGTCTCGCGGATCATTCTTACTGATTAGGACTTTGACAGAGCCGAGCATGCACAGCATGACACCGGTCTCGTCCATGTTGTAGACATTCTCTGGCCGAATAGCCGGATCCTGCAATACCTTTCCGATCACATCAAACCAATGTATAATCTTGTTATATATGTTGTTCTCGTGACGTTTCCAGTCTATCGCCCTCACTCTGCGTGATTTGAGTGCCGGGTGGCGCCTCACGAAGCCCTGAGCCCAATTCTTGCCGGGAGCGTTGATCGGTTTCTTAGTCGTCGAACGTTGGCGGGCGATGATAGAGGCTAGGGAAGGTACGAACTTGATCCGCACAGGGTTTCCGAGGTCGGATATTCCTTTGAGATACTTTTCGAGCTTTCTCTTCGGATGGAGTGAGGTATTGTTGGCTCTGGGCCTTCTGTTCTTTCGAGAGTCGCCCTTGCGCACGATGATGGAGGGTAGAGAGAGGGACTCCACTGCGTTTTGATTTGGCATCGTAAGTTCGAGACTCACCCGGTAGAGAGCCTTCTGCAAGGACTTCACTAGCACGGTCGTTCATGACGTAATAGTGACAATGCCAACGATGGGATGGGATGATGGATGGTGGAACGGCAGCTGCATAGACTAGAACCAGTCATGTGACCTCGATATGAAGCTTAATTCTGGAGAGAAAAACCTTCACCTCACAGTCCCGCCGGTGAGTTACGTTCTACATCTCACCATATCTTGATACCAGCTTGATAAATGTCAGTCTAAGACTTCAGGCTAGAACACTCGACATCTAATGGATGATCGAAGGTAGGTTCTGGGTTCTTAGATCCTTTTTCTATCACTCAAATCCCACATTTCTTTACCTCCCTTCAGCAACGAAAACCTGTTATAATCAGTCGAGATTGGCTTCGAATATCTTTGCTACTCATGACCTTTACCATTCCTCCGTTGAGCATGAGCGACTGAGCCGGTCTTGCGCGCTTCCGGTGATGTACGACGATGCTATTGCCGCGAGGCTGCCGCCAAGCTGAGTGAGCCAGCCGCAACCGGAGCTGAAGTCTTCCACCTTTGCATCTGTGTCAACTCGAAGGCTCAAATACTACCGAGAACTCTTCCTCCTACGATCCTCGACTCGAAGCCAGTTGAAAAATGCGTCTGCTGCAGTGCGACAACGATGGCGACTTCAGCCTGACCGAGTTCGCTGAGAACGACATACCGAAGTATGCTATAATTTCACACAGATGGGGAGTAGAGGAGGTCACTTTCAGGGATCTGATAGACGGCACAAGTAAAATCAAGGCTGGTTACGGCAAGATACAGTTCTGCGGAGAACAGCCGAGGCGTGACGGCTTACACTACTTTTGGGTGGACACCTGCTGTATCGATAAATCTAATGCCGTGGAGTATCAATACGCGATCAACTCGATGTTTCGCTGGTACCGGGATGCGACCAAGTGCTACGTTTACCTGCCAGATGTTTCGCGACCTCGCTCTGTTCTAGCCGACAATACCAACGAATCTTGGGAATCGTCATTTCGAAACAGCGAATGGTTCAGACGAGGCTGGACTCTACAAGAGCTTATTGCGCCGGCATCAGTCGACTTCTTCTGCAAAGATAAGGAGCTATTAGGCAATAAGGTCTCCTTAGAACGGCACATCTGCGAAGTAACAGGCATTCCAGCCAGAGCCCTTCGAGGAAGCCGTTTGTCTGACTTCACGGTTGCTGAGCGATTTTCGTGGACAGAATGTCGTGAGACGACCTACGCAGAAGACAAGGCATATTCACTGCTAGGAATTTTTGACGTTTACTTGCCACTCATCTACGGAGAGGGGAAGGACAGGGCGTTGGCGCGACTTCGAGAGGAGATTGACAAGGCCTCGAGAGGTACAGCTTGGTCTTCTGTTATGAGATGTAGGAAGCTGCTGAATGTATCAGGATCTAACCCCGAGGACTTCTCAGTTACCTTCAGTCTCTACGATATTCCCGAAGTTGAACATTTCGTGGCCCGGGAAGACGAGCTCTCGAAAATACACCAAACACTGAAAGGTGATGGGTCCCGGCGAGCAGTTGTTCTGCACGGACTAGGAGGAATTGGCAAGACACAGCTTAGTATTGCATATGCGAAGCGGCACAAGGATAATTACTCAGCAATATTGTGGTTGAATATCAAAGACTAGGATTCTCTGACGCAGAGCTTTGTTCAGCTAGCTAAGCAGATATCAAGAGAACACCCATCAGCCATCCGCGTCAGCAACCCAGAGGCGAATCAAAACCTTGATGAAGTAGTTGAGTCTGTCCAGTCGTGGCTGAGTCTACCTAACAACACAAGATGGCTAATGATCTACGACAATTACGACAACCCTAAACTACCTAGTAAGTCGGATCCCACAGCAGTGGATATCAGAAAGTTCCTTCCCGAATCATATCAAAGGTCAATCATCATCACGACGCGGTCAGCAGAGGTCAGAATCGGTCGATCTATCCAGATTCAGAAGCTTGGCAATATGCGTGATGGCCTGGAGATTTTGTTGAACGTGTCGAGACGAGAAGAGCTAGTAATGGGTAAGGACGTTCTGGATTTGAAGCTACTTCTCTAACCTTAACGCTAGATCCTGATGCTATGAAGCTTGCAGAGGAGTTAGATGGACTTCCCCTCGCATTAGCTACTGCTGGAGCATATCTTGATCAAACAGCGAGGAGTTTCTCAGACTATCTTCGTCTGTACCAGGAGTCATGGGCAAGGCTTAAGGAGACAAGCCCTGAGCTAAGCTCGTACGAAGACCGGACCCTTTACTCGACATGGCAAATCTCTTTCGACAATATCAAACCGCGGAACCCCCTCTCAGCCAACCTTCTTCGCTTATGGGCGTATTTTGATAACCAGGATCTTTGGTTCGAGCTTCTTCGACATGGCGATTCTGATGACCCCGAATGGCTTCGAGAGCTCACGAAAGACGAGTTAAGTTTTGACAGTGCGGTGCGACTTGGCCAACCGCCGCGCCCTAACCGCTGTCACGTTCACGTTTGCCCCAAGGTTCGAAGGAGGTGTGTTGCCCCAGAAGCCGTGCCACGCGATCAAGAATTCGAAATCAGCCTTATCTCTACCCACAAGCCCATGCTGCGTCAAATTCCCCATGTCCTGGAGAAAATACTGGTTCCATTTCGTCCCATCAATCTCAGTGATCTGGATGCAGCTGTTGAGCGTTAGAGTAATGGAAATCCCCGCAATAGTTCACATACTAAATCTTGTCTTGAGCTTCTTCGTACCACGCACTTCTTTCGCCTAAATAACAATTGAGCGCTTCTTCCCAGAAGAAGAAAGAGCTATGCCCAGCGTTGTAGCTGTAACCGCTACTGTCCAATTTGCTATCCTGGAGGAAGCTTGAAGATGATATTGTAGGAAGCGAGGTAGCCGAATTAACGTGGTCAAAGATGGTGATAGTGATAGTGATAGTGATGTCGCTGTAGTCTAGGGAATCAAAATATGGCTGTTGTTCTTTGACTTGACCTTCCTCCACTGGTCTCCAAGAGCGGTAGACTTTTTTATAGGGCTTTGGAGGCATGATGAGGAAAGCTACAGATCGAAGAAATGCGAGTCGCCATTTTGCCTCGTTCCGTTGAGTCTCTTATATCTTACATCGGGGAACACTCTGTGAATTCGAACAGATTTTTGACATGTTCTCTCATATTCGTCGGTGCCGGCCTAAATTCAAGGGCTTGATTGTGCGTCCACCTCGCTGCCGTTCTCTCCTTGGAAGGAGGTCCGGCCACGCGAGGCGGAGGATTGGATTCGCTGTGGCAGGCGTTGGTCACGGGCCATGGATTTCATGGCCTCTTTACTCTCTACTTTGCCGAAGCTGTCAATTAGAGCACCGCGACAGGATTATGCCAAAGGCAAACAATCAATGATCGGAAGCGATCATTAAAAGGTAATTGCAATCAATGGGACCAGAATTATATGAGGGAGGGCGTTTAGTTGAGAGGTCATCCGGGCTGCCATCCTTGCGTCATGTCGAAAGCGTCAGCACCGCGGTGTTAGCGCAATAGGTTTAGCGTGATCGCCACCAACCATCCCGAACTCCCAGAGCCTCGTGAAGAGCCTTGCACACGAAATGGGAAACGGCCTCAGTGTGAGCTCTATCGTTGATCTACTGCATACGCTGCAACCTGCAGAGAGGTCAGATGCTCTCGACAAACTGTATGAGCAGGTGAGTCACAGTGGCTGCATTTCAGAAGGTTTACTGACGCTTCTATGATAGCATGACGAAATTCGGACGTATCTGAAATCTGTACACCACCGGCATGTAGAGGCTCACCCGTTACAACAGCAACCGAAGCGAAAGCAACCACATTTGGAAGCTATACATATCAAAAAGTCTGTACCTAGGGAGCAGACACTAGACGAGGAGGAGTGCCTGGCCTGGAAGAGAGATGTCAGCCTCTTTTGGACATCTCCCTCCCATAGCTTCCTACCCCCCGAGAATTGCGACGAGCCACTCCGTTTTGTATTGCACGCGACCGCTCGCACTGAGGCACAGGGCCATGCATGCTGTTTGCGAAGAAGGTTTCTCGCCTTATTTGGTTCGACTGCTTCGCTGCGAGATATCCAGAGCACGAAACAGCATTCGACTACGAGTATCTGGATTTAGGTCGTCATATTCTAGGCCCCAATATTGAGGATAGCGATACAAGAGTCTCTAAGCTGCGGGAACAAGTCAAAGCAGGCCGGAAGTATAACATGCTCACGAAGAAATTCGAGGACAGTATCCTGCTGACTCTCCCTTCGAGTATTGGCTGGTCGACGTAAGTGCGGAAGCCTCTTCACCTCCATTTTTAACAACTTCAAGGCTTGAGAGAAAACTACCACTAGACCAAATTAGGTTCGATACCTGGATAGAACCTGTCGTTAGTGGCGTCTGGGAAGAACTGTCACAGAAGGACGACATTCGCGACCTTGGTCGACGCATCCGACGGATAATCCTGCAGAGATGTCTCCCACCTTGCGTGGAGGGCTCGGCCTCACCATCGAAGGCGTACCACATGCATAGCGGTGGAGCGGATTCGGAAAATCCCAGACATGAAGTGAGCTATCCAGCGGGTCAAGGCCAGATCCCAAAAACAGCTTCGCGGCATGTAGAGAGCATACATACAAGGATAGGCTCGACAATTCCAGCTGTTGAGGTCTGGTGAAGGACACTCATACCTCCACTGTTATATGCCATAGGAAACCATATCCCAAAACTTATACTTGATCGTGCAGCATCACCACAGGCGCGATGGAGCGAGCAGGGTGAATATGAGGAAATCACACCACAGGATGCTGGCCTTCATCCGGATCTGGTGTCTCTTCTCTCAAACGGGGCAAAACTTAGACAACATTTTGAGGAACTTGTCTCACGTTCGATCATTCGTGAGGAACGATCGACAAACGGCCTTCACACTTACGTATGCCAATACAATTATCTGCCAAAGATCTACGAAGAACTTCTGTTCCTCAAACAGAACTAACATGGCATTTTTTAATCCGGGGATGAGCTTTCAAATTGATAAGCGTATGTTGCAAGGCCGAGAACAACTGGATTATAGCCGTGCAGCAGCAGGTCCAGCTATTGCAGGCCAGCTAGAGAAGCAGAAATAAGAGTTACATAACCTGATGATTCTAGGAACCCCTATGCTTCCGGGAGGAGCAGGGCTTAGGGGAGCTTTACTCCAAGGATACTGGTGCATTCCAGGAGAAAAGGTTCTGGAAGTTGTGGGCTTATGGGACTATTGGGACTTCCAGGATAGTTTCTGAAAGGGACTTTGCCAGGAGTAGTTACTCCTCATCAGTTAGGACCCCTAATTTCATTCTAGACGTCTACAATTCTTACTTGAGCCCTCTGTACTAGAATCCGAAGTTGCTCTTAATTGGTCGATTCGGTCGCGTTTCCATGCTGGTAGATTTAGAGCTATGACGTCACCGTACTCGCAGATTCATAATCGAAAGAATAAGTATAGAGCTTCAATTTAAGCTAATTTGGAAGACAATCGGAAAGGAATTGGTGGAGTTCTTGGTGGTCAAACGTTCAATCAAATTCTGGTGGTGCCGCACCAAAAATTGGAGAATAGCTGCAACGAGCGGGCACGGACCCCGAATTACAAATAATCGAAAATCGACCTCATACCTCCGTAGTTACCAACACTGCTCCTTCTGTTAGATCTATCAAATTTCTTCCAGTCTAGTACAACAATAAAGCTTCACCAATGGAGGTAAGTACTTAGTTCCTTCATGCTATTTAAGGCGCACACTCATCTAACTTGCAATTGTCAGACCTCCCAGACCACGAACTGGGCACCCGTACGCCTTCCTTACCTCAAACCCCCTTCACGAATCCCCGCTCCCCTGCCAATGGAGAAACAGTTCTTGGAATCGACCGCGGTACTTCGCGATGATGCATCCTACCACCGGGTCGTTGCTGTCGGCCCACACTTCATTGTCAAGCATGGGCGTGGAGTACGTGAGCGCGAAGGGCAGACCTTGCTGTTCCTCGAGAAGCACCTTGCAAGCTTTAGCTTCATCACAGTTCCAAAGCTATATGCCATGTATCGTTTACCATCGAACGGTCACTTATGCCTTGTCATGGAGCGATTGGATGGAGAATCACTCGAGGCTATGTGGCCGGTGCTCGATGACGATGAAAAGTCTACCGTTTGCGACAAGTTAAAGGATGTCTTTGCTACCATTCGCAAAATTCCTATGCCTTACCCCAACTTCTATGGCAGTGTGGAAAAGGGCCCTATGCCACACCATTTGTTCCATAGTGCCGATGCTGATCCAGCAATATGCGGGCCGTTTGATTCGGAAAGCGAGTTCAATGCGGCACTAGTGAGGAGGCTAAGAGCAATATGGGCGGAAAATGGGAAGCACAGCTTTAAAGCAGACTTCTATGAACGGAATTTGGACGCTATGTTGAAAGGGCATGAACCCAGGTTCTCGCATTCAGACCTCCAACCAAAGAATATTTTAGTACGCCGTGTACAGAGTCAAGCGGGCTTGGCTAGTAAGTGCTTCGAGGTTGCTCTGATTGATTGGGAGGAAGCAGGCTGGTACCCAAGTTACTGGGAATATTCCTCCCTTTTCGTTGCATTTGAGTGGCGTGACGACTGGCCAGAACGACTGGAGCAGATCGTAGACCCATGGCCTAGTGAAGCTGCGGCCCTAAGAATGCTGTATCAAGATTTATGGTTTTGATTAGGATGCCTAGAATAATACTCACTCCCCTCGCTTAAACAGCTCGCTATTGGCTTTGCACTAGATTCGTTGGTTATCACTCTCAATAGACACACTTCAAAGTTCCATAACAACCTTTTGCTCAAACTTAGAGCTTCAGATAGAAAACGAAAAGCAGTCCTGTATTCAATTTTGCCAATAACGACAGACTATAGTTAAGAAGGTAAAAGAAACGCCACACAGTTTTAGATACACATCATCACAGTAACTGTAAACAGTCAAACTTCAACACCTGGTTTCCCCGCTCTATTCAATGCACAGCATGAACTCTTGTGTCCCAGATATTCCTCACTGCCAAACCCACTCTTTTCCATCCCAATAACGATATCGCTGGTGTTGGTCATCCCAAATCCATGCCGATGACGAGGTGGCACTTGTCTGGGAGCTGGATGCCTGGGTGCTTGATGTAACACCATCCTTATGGATAATACCAGCCTGTTCCAAAGTAGGTATAGCCCTCTGCTCCGTCCACTCCGTACACTTAGAGTATGGGGGTCGCTCCTCGTGCGATCCGTAAAGAGTGCCATCCGGTTTACATTGCTCATATTTCATGGTAGTGGTGATGAAAATCCTCTGACGAGGAGGGGGTGGAACTGATTGAAGCAGTCGTCCAACCTCTTTCAAATCGGACACACGGATCTGGCCAAGGTAAGTCTTGCGATAGAATGTGTCTGATTGCTCCGGTGGGCGCCCTTTCTTGCACTGATATGTCATTCCATTTGTAGAAGCGATATCTCCGGTAACGTGATAGATGTAGCCTCCGCCGTCTGCATCGGTTTCGATAAAGATAACTGTGTGGTATCTGATGCCCGGAATCAAAGGATCTTGCATCCCCAGCCGATATTGGACTTTGTACACATTATGGCCTTGCGACATCGCTAATTTTTCGCCTGGATATATACCGATATGATGAAAATGGCGGCCAAAAGAAGAAGGGCGAAATGGATACGGTTGGATAACGCTGAAGGGGGGATGCTCGAGTAGTTGATAGTGAGCAAAATAACAGGTGAAGTGAAAAGTGACAACAGGGCGAAAATGATGGTGCTGGAATGAGGATTTCGAGTGATTGCTGTCTGAACGAAGAAGTTGAATAGCTGGAGACACCAATGATATGCTAGTTGTGTTTTTGGTATGGAATTTGAGGACGTGAAATTGCAATGAAGGTTTAGACTGAATGTGAATGTGAATGAAGTGATGAGAGAGAGTTTAAGGGTTGCGCTAATGGTTTATATATCTGTGTAAGGAGGGCCAGCGCCTGGCAAATGAGTTAATTCTATGCATGACTATCATAACGTCTGGTCACATTGGTTTCATTAGGAGCCTTTCTGTCCTACGTTGGAGTTGTTGGCGTGATTTGAGTGGTTGTGGTCAACCCCCATTCTAAGCGCCTGCTATTTCCGATCTAGATCGACAAATTAGAACCCTCAGTAAGAAAATCCAACAGATTGTCAGAGCGTCTTCAGATTACTTTCGTTAGGAGTCAAGTGTTTGAAGTAAATAATTTTAGAAATTAATCTTACTGTAGGTGGATCACTTTCTTTTCAAATTTTTATCAACCGGATCTAACCGGATCCAAAGGAGCACTTTAAGAATCCATGTAGTAGCCAAAACAAGACCAACAGATCGACCCGCATATAAGCATCGTTTGGATTAACTACGCCACAATAAATGAGAAGCGCGCGCGAAACCTGCACGGGCTTTTGTTCTAGAGGAGATGGCGCTTATTATTTGGGACAAGTTCAAGGAACGATCCTTCAGGCACGAGCTCGCCCCCTTCCTGATCATAACGAAGATAGCGTTTCAACTCCTCCTTGTTCCCATCAGCCCGCTTCATATCCTTGAACCAGACACTGATTCCACCGTCCAGAGTATCCTCAATCCATTTACATCCCGTCCAATTTATCAATCCTTCTGTTTCGATCCCAAAGTCCGGTATTGATAACGCAAACGTTCATTTGGCCCCTTTCGACCATTGTGAAGGTATGTGCGCCGCATGTTGAGCAGTGATGTCGATTTACACCCTTTGAAGATTCGTACGCGGTGGTTTGGAACTTTGAGGGCTCGATGACTTGGCTTGGATGGACGGTGAGGCTGGACCAGCCGCAGGAGCCTGAGACGCGGCGGCAGTTGTTGCAGAGGCATAGGGCCCGGTCCATGGGAAACATGGAGTTTGGGAAGTCGACCGTGGGAGAGAAGCTGCGGCATGCGCAAGTGGAGGTGACGGTTGTAGTCATGTTGGATGAATGCTTCGAGGTTTGGGACAAGTAAAGATCTAATTGGAAACAGATGGGAGAAAGCTTGATGGTTAATTCGTACACAGAGGATGATGCCTAATATATTTTCCCGCCATTTGGAAATCCTCTACTCATGCACGATAAAATATTGAAGTTTGTCTTACATTCTTGAGTCACTGTGGGGGAATAGGCATCCGCCTGGCGGTTGTGGCTGCGGATGGCTGCATCCGAGGAGTGTGTGGCTTGAGATTCGGAAGGACATTCGTCCCGACATGGAAGGGATGGGTGAATTGGAAAATGAGGCGCTGAGAGAAGGAGCACTGATAGTTGGTGGTGCGAATGTTGGTAGTTGAAGCTATTCAGACGAAGTCAAAGTCTAACCCTCGGGAAGAAAGACAGCTCCCTCCGACACCGGCGAGCCCGAAATCGGGAGCCAGGCCTGCCACTACGTTTAAAAGGTAGCGCTGCCGGCTGAGCGTCTCTGCGATGTGCAGAGTAATTCTGATCTCATCCTCGAGTCGTGGTTTGGTACCAATAGTTCTCTTGGCACTCTCGAGGAGCCGTCCACTGTGTGATCGCTTGCCCATCCCAGGACGATTCTTTTTAGGAGTAGTCGCTCCACCTTGGGCCCCTAGAATGGCAGAAGCCTCTATGAGTCCAGCCAGCGTGACGTGCGATTGGTTTTTATGGTTATACCACTTCGTATGCTTCGTCCGTGGTGTGTTCATTCCTGATGAGCCGGTCCCGTTCTGGGACGGGCTACCTGTACCCAGGGAGGCATCACTTCCTCTCCTTGATTGGGCAGGGTGGGGAGCATTGTAGAGCTTGAGAAGCGAAGAGAGTACTCCCCCTCGGTACTGTGTGGGTCGAGGCACATAATCGCCATGCTGCTCATCGGTCGGTGTGACTTGACCAGAGACAAGACCGGGAGTCGGTTGTGTGGGCGTCTTCCAGGATTCTCCATTGATTTTCCTTGTGTGAGCTCGCACCAATTTGTGAGCTTCAGTGCTGCTGGACCCCTTGCTTCTTTCATGATTCTTATCAACGCTTTCATCGTCACTGTCAAGTCCCGCTCCGTCGTATGTCCGTCGACTATCCATGTCTGCCAGCGGAATATCATCGATCCTAACAGGGTAGGCTCCAGTCCTGGTGCGTCGAGGTCGTTCATCCTCGGTCTCCTCTTCCAAGCTCTTGTCATTCTGCAATAGGCCCCCTTGTGATTTGGTGTTGCAGCATAACATTGAAGCTTGGGATGGAATGTCCTCACTGGAGGATCTAGGAGTGACAACTGACCTGAGATTCAGAGCCACTTGGCCTCGTACTAAACGAATGGCAGAGTATTGTCCATAAGCATTCAGGTGATTGTCCTAAACGTCTCCATTCAACAACGCCAGAACCTTGCCCTCTTCGTCATCCTCACCCTCAACATCAATATCCATCTCCTCTCCCTGCCCTTTCACCTCCAACGCCCCAAAACCCCTCTCAACCCTCAACATCAACCTCCTCATCTTCTCCAACTCCACCTCGACCTCTCCATTCCGCGTCACCAGATTATCCTGTACATCTGCATCCTCCCCAAGCAAACCAACCATCTCCTTAAACTGCTTATATTTCTCAACTCTCCCCTTCGCTATCCGGCGTTGCTCGTTCAACGCTGTGAGTTTCTGTGAGAGCTGTGTGAATTTGGCTGCTTGTTCGGGGGCCGTGGTCGATGCGTTTTCGCTCCATTCTTCTGGCAATTGTTCGATCACACTGTCATCTCCAATAATCCCAATAAGTCCCACATCCACATATCACCAAACCCCAGAAATAGATCCTCAAGGCCAATACGCACTATAATCCGAGCCCCGATCAGCCCACTGATCCTGTGCTCCCAGTAATCTCACCCCTCTCTCCCCCGCATTCCAATACAGCCTATCCACCTGCTCTGCAACATGTCTCTGCACCTGCGGGCCATATGATAACTTGTTGTGCTGCTTCAACTGGCTGTTGAGCTTGATGAGCGCGTCGTCGATGGCTTTCTGGCGGAGGGCGTTCTCTTCGTCGGAGGCGTTTGTTGCTGTGAATGTCGCGGATGGACGGAGCGGTTGGGAGAGCGCGAGGATTTGAGCGCGCAGGAAGGAGGTCTTGAGGTCGAGGATGGTAGGGGCGCTTGAGGACATGTTCACGGGGGATTGGGGTGGGGTTTGGAGGGTGTGGCGAGAGGATTGTTATGGCGACTTCGTGGAGCACGCAACGCAATACAAGTAGACGTGAATGTAAGCGTGAGGGATTCAGATCCTATGCGATTTAGGTTCGCGGATTGAGGCTGAACATGGTGAAGTTGGAAAGCAGGGACTTGGATTCGGGTGACTCGATCTGACGCGATGCTGGGCTCCCTGAAGTTTGAGGCTGTGACGAATCGAGAATCAATGACCGTATCTTCTTCGGCCGGCGATGGATACGCAACTCCACGAATAGACTGTAGACACGGAGGTAAGAACTCGATGTATTTCAATGGCCCATAATAAACAACTCGAGAAGATCTCCGCATCGAAGAATTGTGAAGTAAACAAGCACAAGTCGACCGAGGAACTACTGGGGGGTGGTTTAAGGGACAGCAACTAATCCTCTTCCGGAATAGCGCCCCACATGCCGAGTACCCTAGCCCCAATGTGTTCATCCCGTCTGTTTACCGAGAACGGTCGCTCTGCTCCATATCAAACTCTTAGACGTTTTTTTCACCCCCATAACTACCTAGGTACTCTGCCCTTAGCACTCCCAGCTCAAACACATGCTTGACCTTACTTCTACTCAAATTTTGCTGGACCTTTATCTCTTCCTGTGTGTCATCTCAGCTTGAAATTCTCGAAGCGGAAAAGGGGCAAACAAACTTCGGTAAAAATGGTTGAAACACAGGATCAATCACGAGTAGCCGCTCCAACCCCAACGGAACAAAGTCCTTTACTATCAAACCACTCCAACAATGATGAAAATGATATATCTTCATCACATGAGGAAGAGGCGCTCACAGGTCTCTCCACCTTGCAAGAGCCCAGTAATCGCGAAATTGCGCTTACTATGATCTGTATATGGGTTTGTGGATTACTTCCCATCTGTTGTCATCTTCTAAACCCTCATTTATCTAGCTCGGCACTTTTATGGCCGCTCTGGATTCTACTATCATCGCCACACTTGTCCCGCCAATATCGACCTCTTTCTCCTCTTTTACTGCTCTCTCGTGGCTGGCATCGGCCTACTTGATTGCCAATGCTGCTTGCCAGCCTCTGTCTGGCCGACTTACAGATATTTTTTCTAGACGGAGTGGACTCCTTTTCTCCAACATATTCTTCGGAATCGGAACATTAATATGTGGTCTTTCTACTAGCGCGGGTATGATTATTGCTGGCCGTGTCATTGCTGGAATGGGCGGAGGTGGCCTTACAGCCATCTCAACATTCGTGGCCTCAGATTTGATACCGCTCAGAAGACGCGGTCTCTGGCAAGGGATAGGGAATATCTTCTGGGGTCTCGGAAGCGGAATTGGTGGTATCTTTGGAGGCTGGGTGAATGATGTTTGGGGTTGGAGATGGGCATTCCTAATCCAGGTGCGCGTTTGGCAAGGGTCAAAGAGCCCCTCACTATCTTTCTGAGGTTTATGATTCATCACCACTAACATATATTGCAGGTCCCCTTTATAATCATCTCAACCTTCCTTGTCTTCTTCAGAGTTAAAGTCCCCGTCGTAAGGATCGAGACACCCTCTATAAAGCGGGTGGACTTTCTGGGCGCTATTACTCTGGTTCTAGCGCTTGTTTTGCTCCTTTTTGGGCTAAACGCTGGTGGCAACACAGTCCCTTGGACACATCCCCTCGTCCTCACCACTCTCCCGCTCTCAACACTCCTCTTCGGTGTGTTTGTTTACGTCGAAGAAAAAATTGCTTCCGAACCTATCATCCCGGTGCGTCTCCTCCTCGATCGTACCGTGGCCTCTACATGCCTAGTAAACTGGCTTAACACCATGGCCACCTTTGGACTCATCTTCTACGGCTCGCTGTACTTCCAGGCGGCCATGGGTCTGTCGCCCGCCGAGTCAGGTGCGCGTCTCATTCCCCAAAGTTTGGGAACAGCCATAGGATCTCTTGGTGCCGGCCTCATTATGCGCTCCACAGGCAAATACTACTGGCTTAATGCCGCTATCGAAGCGTCATTCGTACTGGCTTGCGGTTCGATGTGCACGCTCGCTCTGACGACGCCAGCCTGGCTTCCTTTTATCAATTTCGCGCTTTCTGGTATCTGTTATGGTGGTATGCTCACTGTGAATCTGTCTGCTCTCATCGCTGCAGTGGATCACTCTCACCAAGCTGTTATCACGTCAGCTTCTTACACATTCCGCTCCACTGGCGCGACTCTTGGAATTACTGCTGCTTCGGCGATCTTCCAAAATCTGCTTAAGACGCAGTTATGGGCACGTCTGGGTGACCGTGAAGGAGCTGCAGAAGTCATTCGTCGTGTCAGGGGAAATATTGAAGAGGGGAAATTACTGCCCGAGAATTGGCGGATACCGATTGTAGAGAGTTATATGGTATCGTTACGGGGAGTCTTCTTCTTTTGTTTGGGACTTTCTATATTAAGTTTCATGATTGGCCTGGCTATGAAAGAACGCAAGCTTCATGGCAATCTTGCTAGGAAGTGAGCTGCGCTGTGCGAATACATCTGGGGTAGACAAAAGGGGTAAACATCATTGGCTTAGACTACAAAAGTTCTCGATATCTCATCACATTAACCACCAAAACTCCTCGCAACGATCTTCCCATCTCCAGTTGTACAAAATTTCTCGGTATCTCATCACATTAATCATAAAAACTGCTCGGAACGATCCTTCCCATCTCCAGTTATATCTGCTAGACCATGCTCCCTCTCAACATTTGATCATTCAACGGAACTGGAGTATCGGACATTTCAATACCCCCTCCTTGCAAATCTCTTGGTCGATCAGATGTCCTATCCCGTTTCACCGGAAACGATTTCCACGAGGTTAGATTGAATATCTCCCTCACTCCCGAATACAAAAGAGGCATCACGATGACCAGTACCGTGAGAGGCAAAGCAAGTGCCCACAGCAACCAGAAATGCTCCGCTCCAGGGCCATATTCAGTTTGGATACCCAGCACCGTAGCGACTGTTGAGGATGGCAGGAAGATTGTTGCTAGCAATACTAGGAACGAGACACCCCTGTTCTCCTGAAGCGCTTGTCGCCCTCCGCTAATAGCCACCAGGGCCGTCAGCACACTGATATCTTTGTCGATGCGGGAGATGCTGATTCCCATCTTATCGAGGACAGATTTGAAGTCTTCTTCAAGCTCTTGAGCGTGGCGTTCGACGAATGTGTTTACTTCTGACAAATTTGGCTTTGCTGCTGACGACGGCCACAATGCTTGGCCACGCTTTTTACACAACAAAGCGGCTTCCGTCATGAGCTCGTGGTCTTTGTTGCACCTGCGGCGGATCCGGTAGAGTTCCTTCGTATGATTCTCCAGCTCCTGAAACGTAGATTCCCGTTTTTCGAAATGGCGCTCGATATTCGCGAGCTCGCGGTTAACGTACTCGTTCACGACAAGCCACTCGGATGCGATGAGTCTATATGCTTCATAGAAGACGAGGAACGTGTTCGTTGCGCACGCTTTGAGGTAAGCTGGGTCTGCAGAGAGCCTGTGCTTCAGGAGACGGCAGAAGGCTAGCCTGAACTCCTGTCTGGTTTCGTCACGGTCGAATTCTTCGCCCATCTTTGGACACAGACTAGGGGTGCGGTACTCTGGCTGGCCTAAGGCCAATGTGCCGTGTTTTTCTGCGACTCGAAATGGCGGATCTACCAACATAATCGCTATTGAAAGTTAGGTTGAGATGCAAGGAGTATGAAATTGGAATACATACAGATCCAACCGTCATTGTCTCTTTTTTTCCGGCACCAGAAACTCACAGTTTGTCTGGTAAATGCCATCGACGAAAACGTTACGTCGCGGTCCAACGCTATCGGGATTGGCTTTAGTCTTCCTGCAGTTTTCCAGATCCTCGTCCAAGCATTGTTTGACTCTAGAATGCTGCTCGCGTCGTCTTCCGGGCCGTCGAGCTGTCGAGTTTCCACGAATTTTATTGAGTGGAAATCTTCTGCCTTCTTGGTCGATGGAAGGGCCCCTAGTCTTCCAGGGACCCTTTCGTGCATCTGATACCATGATAAGGTATTTATATGGTCCGCAAATAGTTGGGGGTCAATGTCATATGCTCCTCCAAGGTGGAGGAGGGTGGCAGGACATATGTTCTCAACGACTATCAGGTGAGATGACGGAGAAGAGTCAATAGCTGGCAATCGAGCTAGAAGTTCTTGGTAGCCCTTTAGAGAATTGTCAACTGGGAAACCTGTCGCTTCAACACTTTCTCCTATGGTGACGATCGATATCTTAGGAGGCTTCCCACATGGATCGTGTTCCAGATCGATGAATTCTCGCAGCTTATCAAATCCAGGCCAGGCCGCGATTTCGTCGTCGGTTATTTTTCTTGGTGCTAATAGTTCTATGTGCGTACGATACTTCTCCTTGGCCTCACGTTGTGAAGGAGTTATTGATGCCATGACTTGAGCGATAATATCGATCGTTGCAACCAAAAACTGCAAGACAAATAGGAACAAGAAATTCAAGACTCTTGTATCTTCCAAAAATCTTCTTGTTCGTCGTGGGATGATTGTTTTATAAACTGTCTTATCGACTGCTCACAAGGCTGAACGCATTCTGTGTATCATGCCATGCCCGAGTCTAAGCCACGATATTGCCCTGCCAGTATGCAGCCACAGCATTTCATCACCCAAATTCTCCTATCTTACTGATTGAAGATATCGAGATTTATCCACGTCGACTGTCACTTGACAACCATAATCAACATGGCATGTGTAGTGTAACGTACAGCGGGGCGCAGCCTTTCTATTGATTGGACCAGTCTCGAGTGAATGTCTATGAAGAGCCTCCTTCTCGGGGGGGTGCATTGACCATCAATCCAATGGACTCAAAAGTCGCTGAGAGCCTTGCTTGATGGTTGCCAAAGATGAAGATATCACGGGTAGTACAGTCGGCTTGGGTTGCACTTTTCGAGTGAATGTCAATGATCGCGGATGCTACCTCGAAATCCATGGCAGCCTTGTCTCCTTGCTGATCACAGAGAAGTTGAGGATAAGTCTACGAAACAGCCTAAGGCATTGCTGAGATATTGTGACTGACACTGACTGCCAATGTTACCTGCAGCCTTTATCAATCGAACTGATGCACATCCATCAGGCTTCAGCAAGGCTCGCTCTTTGCCCACTTCATGCAAATTAGCCTTGAGATAAGAACTAGTGCATCGATGATATTTGCATCTGCTCGAGGCTCTACCGCCTCTCCGTGACCATGGCTTAAACGGCCCCCTTGAACAGCATCAGAACCACAAGCAACTACTAGCCACGCAACTCGAGATCGACAAGTGCCATTTACGACTTCGTGGAATACGCACCCGGCAGCTTGCTGGACGCCAGACGAAGACGGTCCAGTACAGGATCGTATGGGGAGATTATCCAAACAGGTATCATGCTTGGGTCGATGAAGAAGACATGCGGATGTCAAAACCGCCGTCTCCTTGCGAACGCTTTGGTCAAGACTTGCTTCCACTGGAAAGGGCGGTTCTGCGAGTTCGCCAGATTCGCTCGAGCCAGCTCAGCAGTGACGACCCAAAGATTTTCGAGTACCTGGTCGATGAAGACCTTACCTGGATTACCGAAGATCAATTGAGAATCTCATTAAGCCCCAAGATGCTCTCTGAGCTTGAAGGTAACTACCTGAATTCTAGTACCCCAGTTTAGGACTGGAAGAACAGGTCACTGACAGAACACGTTCTCAAAATAGCGTCTTTTCCCCATCCCTTGAGCCAAGCGCAATCTGAGGTCCATCTGAAGGATCCAACAACTCCGGCAGACGACGAGCACCGCCATACTCCACGAGCTTCTCGACGTCCCTCCGCTCCTGCAGAGTCGGTACCAGTTGCTGAATATCAAGAATGGCCCTTCCAAAGTTTCCTAAAACGCACCACGATTGGCAATGAGACGACTTACAATCTCGAATTCACGTTGCCCTATATCCCAGAGCACCTCTATCGCCCCATCCCTTCCAAAGCATTGGGCAATAGCACTGATAAGGAGACTCCCGCAGAGGTTGCAACCCTTCACAACGCTATGGAATATTCCAAGGTGTACCCAGCAGCATCACGGTCTCGGGTAAAGCGCGTTCGATGGACACCAGAAGAGGACGCGACGATAGTCAAGATGAGGGAAGAGGATGGCTGCTCGTGGGAGGACATCCATGCCGCCCTCCCCCACCGGACCCAAGGGACAATCCAGGTGCACTACTCTACCAAACTCAAGAAGTAGCCACGGTGAAAGAGATGCGCAAATCTCCTGATAATTTCTCCATGGAAACTGTTCAATACCCTCTGTGCGCTGTAATATGGTTTACAGGTTACGGCTCCAGGGGCATCTGCCAGTTTACCTGCTATGTTGGGAAATGATATTCAGGGCCACTTTCTTCCTGTTTGGTGTATATATACCTCAGCTGGCACTGGAGTACATAGAACCTCAATCAACTAATTCTGACCCAAATTTGCACCTATTGCACCATCCAACAGAAGGTGACTGGGTACAAGGGCGGCAATCGCCAACCGGCAAGGTTGGAAATCTGGTACACATCATTGATTTTGACCTTGCGAAGGAACACTGAGATCTGGAAACGCACGTCCATAGAAAGGCTGGATAGTACAACCACCGTACTATGAAAGCGCAATATAGTTGGAAGAATAGCTCAGCTAGAAAGTCTATATAGGGTTTTCTAAATCCAAGGCAACTCTGGAGAGTCATGTACCTGCAACCTACCCGGAGGTTGTCAAAGCAAAGCGCAGCCTGAAAACAAAAAAAAAATATAGGGGTTGAGGCAGCATTTGCCTTCTGTAATCGCTAACATTACAAGTAAGCGCAGCGGAAGGCCGCAAGGGTGACCTGGACAGAGTCGTGTCTTGGCGGCAGACAGAAACGGAAAAGGCAAAGTGCTGAAACCGCGACAACCTGTTGCTGGAAGTGCTGGATTCTTATTGTGGCTTGGCTCGCTCAGCCCTGCTCAACCATTGCCAATCATTGCCTGACTGGTCAGAAATCTCGGGAAGTGGTTGAAGCTTCCATCGGTGCCTGGAGCTTGGAGAGATGCAGAGATGGCACGAAAGCAGCACTAACGGGCCGAAACTACAGGTACAACAGACTCCTTTATCATGCCATCTTGCTAATCCTTTTTCTTTGTCGACATGTCCAATGTTGGATAGTGACAACAAGCGACCCTATAATTATTCATCATGACTTCTACAAGAACCACCACCGTGCTCGCTGGCCCCCTCACAACCACTTTTACTCCCGCTGCACATTGCACTGGGTCTCTAGTTGCTCACGTCTTGTCTTCAAATACACGCTTATTATTTCTTGGCGACAGTGGAGCTGATTGCGATCCCACATCATTCGCCTTCGACAGCCAGCCGGTTTTCACGTACTCATACTATTCTCCAGGCATATGCTTCTCGGGTACACAAGGTGAGTCGCTAAAAGAATCGCGAGGAAGAACCCAGCAGGTCTAGGAATCTTGATTGCCTCTGAGCGTCCTGATTCTAGGCACCTTCGTGTGTACTCATGAAGCCAGGCTTGATGAGATTCTTAAGGGTGCCGGCTTCGAAGGCACGCCGGAAAAGCATCTCGACCAGATTTATATCACTGTACTTCAGAACTCCATACCTACCACTTTCAGACCGCCGGAGGACTTTAACTCACCTTCTTCCCACTTACATATTCCAACCAGCTACATCGTCTATAGCTTTACTCCTCCACTCTCCGTCCTAGCCAGCCTGAACAGAGCTAGCAATGATTTACGCGTGCGTCCCTTGCGATCGCTACTTTGGCAGCAATCAGTCCCTCCAGCAGCATCTGGACTCTCCGGTTCACGACTTCCACTGTGACGAGTGTGACAGACCCTTCAGGAGCCAGCACGCTCTTCAGCAACATCTAGACTCTCCAGCACACGACTTCGACTGCGACGAGTGTGGCAGAACCTTCACGAAACAGCACGCTCTCCAGCAGCATTTAGAATCTCCAGCACACACCTTCGACTGCGAAGAGTGTGACAGAATCTTCAAAAGTCAGGAGGCTCTTCAGCAGCACCTGGACTCTCCAGCACACGTCTTCGGCTGCAACGAGTGCGATAGAAGCTTCAAGAATCAGCACGCTCTCCAACAGCACCTGGACTCCTCATCTCACATACCCAAGGCTCTCAACAGCTATTCTGGCATTCCTCCTGCCGAGGTCGCTCCCGTCTTTGCGACTGCCTGTCGACTGCGTTTCACACAACCCACTGCGACCAGCCTTTCAAAGCAGGTGAAAACCAATCTCGAAGAAGCAGTACTTTCTGCAATAATAGCTGCGGCTCTGCGGCTCCTGCCGACAGTTGATACTCCGGAAGGTATTGCTTTACGAAAAGAACAGATTCGAGTGAGGGCAGCTAAAGCCAAATTTGCCGAGGACAGCTTTTGCGCGGAGTTGACTCGCCTAGGGTACAAATTCCGTCGGGAGAGCCAACAAGAAGGAGAGGCAGTGACTCCAGATATCCGCTTCGATGAGCCAATCTCTGTCTTTGGTCAGCTATGCTGGTGGCTAGAGTTCAAAAACTACTTTGGCTTCCGGAAGAATCCATTTGTTGCAGCAAAAGACAAAAGGCAGTTTCTGAGATATGCAACCCAGATAGGCCCAGGTGCTGTGGTCTATAAGCTTGGGTTTGAAACAAGCCACGTAAATATCGAAGGGGTGGTGACTTTTCGTGAGAAGGAAGTGTTGCAGGGCTTAAGATTGCAAATCCTGTAGCGTTATACGATATCCAGACGCGTCTAGCAGTGTACCGTTCGGACGATACTTGAGAAGAATCTCTTGCAGACTGGCGAGAGGCACCCTTTCTATGATGAAGCTATCCAGCCCGTACATACGTGCCCTGAGTTGCCAAAACCTGTCGCACCTGTCAGTGGATAGAACTGAGTGTGGTTTGTCTTGGACTGGGGGGTTGATGCAGCTGCGGGAGGTGGATCGACTTGGAGAGGGGGGTTGATGAAACCAGAGAGTTGTTTTTCTTTCCCTCGATGAGTTGATGTCTCTTGAATGGTTGTTCATCTGGGGAGGACCTTTCATGTAGCTGGAAAACGTGTTTGACTTTGGTTACAGAGCTGATTTTCTCCAAAGATGCTGAGGTAGGCGTTTGATTTCGTTCGGGAGTTGGTTTTGTTTCTGTTGCCGGATTGAGGCAGTACAGAAGCTCGGTGCTTCTTCTGCTGCTGAGGTTTACAGTATGAATCAACTCTTTTCGCAGTGGCGGAACCTGAGGTCGGTTATGAAGGAGAGTTGTGGAGGAGAGGGTGTAGAGTCGGAGAAAGAGAGTATGTCTTGGCGCCTAACGCGTCAGCGGCGTCGAATGAACTCCGCAGATCGCCAAACTCCAGAAATGAGGTATTTGGGCGTTGTCTAATCGACCAAGGATCTGCGACGCGAATCTAGAGTTGTGGTGGCGGTTGACAGTCGTTGGTTGTTGGAGGAAGAGACGAGACGCGGCTGCATCGAAAGCTCGGAATTACAGCCCGGGCTGGAACCCCTCCAGCTCCTCACGTGTGGCACCTCAAAAAGACCAGGATGACCCTCGACCGTCCCAGCGCCAATGTCCGTAACGCTGCATACCTGCCAGTTTGTTTTGTATCGACTCGAGAGTCGTGTTGGTAATGGATGGATTGCTTATGGTGTCGTCTTTGAGGTTGAAAATTGCGAGGGTGTCGTCGTCGAAGATTTTGTTGGCGAGGAAAAGACTCCTCCTGAATCCGATGTTGAAGTTCGTTGGCCAATAAAGGAAAGAGATGAAAGGTAGCGACATTGTTTCTCTTTCATTGCGAGTCTTCTCGCCAGAGGAGGGTGTGTCTAGAGAACACTCTCTTCCTGTACGTTCACAAGATAATCGAGAGCGGGTTGGGTCCATCGCCGAGAAGATACTTCGTTAATGCATCGTCATTCAAGTATATCGCCTCGTGGCCATCTTCTTCGAACGGATCTTCAATCGAAACATGCTGAAGGGAAAGAAAGGATTTCATCCCCTCTAGTAGAACTTTCCACGAACCGTTCGTAAGGTGCACACAAAAGAGGTCGATATCCTTCAAGGAGCCAGAGTGTCTTCTCAGGACATCCAGGAAATCTCCTTGATCAAAAGTCGTAGAATAGAAATCCAGAGAGGTCAGACGACTCCACACTGTAGTGCCTAGGATATATCTTGTGGATATGTGAAACATCCCGTCACTGCAGTGCACACATAACTTTTCTAAATCTGTCGCCCCTGATAAAATCTTGGCCAAATTTCCTGTCCTCCAGCCGTTGATGTCGGTTTCGTTGGCGGTGACTGTGATGTTGCGAAGGCCGCGAAAGGCATCACAGCAGTGACTCAAACTGAGCTGTGACATTCCTCGAAAGAGCGCTCCATCCACACCGTGTCCGCGATCAGCATCATCGCTTTCGATCTCGAGTTCTCGGATATTCGCACCTGTGAGTGACAAAACGCGTGCCATGAGAAGGAATGCTTCGTTATATGCTGGATTAGGATCCAGGAACCATTTCCGGTAGTGGTAACTGTCCAGCTCATTGTTCCGCTCGTCGTCCAGCTCCTCGTCCAGCTCGTCGTCCAACTCGTATTCGAAGTTCGGCGAGATCGTAATTCTTTCGATATTTGGCATCCGCATTAGAGCGGAGCAAAGACAAGCTATGACCTCGCCAGAGCTTTCCATCGCGGCCTGGTTGTTGTAGTACTGACTGTAATCAGAAAACGCTGTATTCAGACCCAGATCCTCCTCTTCAGTTCTCGGTTCGTCGAATCTGCCGAATGGATATGCCCTGTGCAATGCCTCCTTATACTCTGGAAGTGTTTTAATGGATTGAAACCGGGTGCAGGTATAGACAACTTCCCTGACAGACCTGCTTAAAACAGGATGACGCGACACAGCCGTAAGCGTAGTCAGCGAACTCGACCATGGGCCGCAAATCATGCGAGGGAGGAGGAAAGGAGTTGCAAGCTTTTCGAAGGTCTTACACGTGAGTCGCACGTCCATGATGTCGTAGTGGTAGTCTTTAGAAATCATCTGGAAGACCATACTCCAGATCTCTGGAGGGAACCAATATGGGGAAGCCATGTTGTTGTCACGAACAACCCGACGTCCTGTAAGGCGAAATTCGAGAGGTCAAGGAGGTGCTAGCTTTCCAGGTCCTAAGTGAAGAGGATGAAGAGGTCGAAGTGCCCTAGGAGCCAAGGAGCAGACTTTACTAAAAGTGCCCAGGTGCCGTGCGGGTCGTGGGGATGGCAAATTAGACGGGTTGTCTTGAATCTATATATGCGTAGAACTAGGTCTGACAGAAGAATCCTCCCTGTCGCTTGCCGTGAGGACATATGCTTAAATCTGCCCATGCCGAAAATTAAGTAGGCACAGAAGGGTCCCCCCCCCCTCCCTCATCACCCTTGTGGGGCTTTGTCTGGGGAGGATATACTGAAATGTGCGTATGCCAGAAATTGACTATGTAGAAACGGCCACTCGCAGTCGCTTGTTTCGGGAGTATATGCTTATATTTGCGTAGACCCAGAGCTCAGTCTTGAGAGGATGTCCTCGGCGGATGTCCTCGGAGGGTTTCCCCGGCTCCGTTGTTACTTTTCTGCTAACAATGTGTCAAGCGAACGCAGACGAATCTGGTTCTGAAGGAAGCTGTTGTAAGTTTTTAGTTGACGGCTTTCCATAGGTCACGGGCAGAGTGAGCCACTTTCTAGTAAATACAAGCATATGCCTCCTCACGTACGACGCTGGGGATATTCCCGTTTACAGACTTAATCTTAAGTAGATCTACATCAAAGCACATGCTGTCCTATACGACGACAAGGAAATCCTCATGAGTAGACTTATTTTAAGCTTCGCAGATTTAATATTTTCCTTCAACAAGCGACACCGGAGAAATCTTTGTCCACAGAATAATCTGAGCTTGCTGGTATAAGCATATTCCCCTGAGACAAGCGACGGTAAGGGACCCTGTGTTATGCCGACTTAATTTTAGGCGTCCGCAGATTTTATGTATCTGCCCCTGTGACAAGCACTGGGAGGGGAGGGAGTGGTGTTGCGGCGTTTTGCGCCCTTAATCTTAGGCATACGGGAATTAAGCATATACGCCCAAGATAATTGCCGGCAAGAGTGTGGGGGTAGGGTCATTTTGGTCTGAGGCATACGCAGATTCAAGGATATGCCCTTACAATAAGTACTGGGAGGGGCAGGATTTGAGGGGCAGGATTTGAGAGGCGGTGTTCTTGATTTTGGGCATACGCAGATCTAAGCATATGCCACCGATGCAAACGCCCGGTGGGAGGTTGGGCTGCGGCGGTCTTGATTTTGGGCATACGCAGATCTAAGCATATGCCGCAAAGACAAGCGAGACAGATGCCGGGAAGGAGGGTGGGAGTGGGGGGTGGGGATGCGACATTTTTGGTTCAGGGCATACGCAGATTCAAGCATACGCCGCAAGACAGATGCCGGGAAGGAGGATGGGAGTGGGGGAGCGAGACAGACGCCGGGAAGGAGGGTGCGAGTGGGGGGTGGGGGTGCGACATTTTTAGTTTTGGGCATATACTTAAATCTGCATACACACACACACACAATTTATTACGCCCGGCGGCTGAGCCGAAAGGGCAACTATCACTGATCTACTAATACATTTCTCAAGAATTGCCCTAGTCTCCTTCCAGCCCATACAGAGTTCATTTCTAACCTATGTTTCCTCTTCTTTCCTATTTCTTGCGGATTCTCGTGGGTTAGTAGTATTGTTAGTAGGCTAGCTTGAAGGCAATTCTCCAAGTGTTCAGCATCCTATCTTCGGCAACTGAAGCGGTGCCTGCTGTCTGTGGCACGAGGTGATAGTGGGTGAAGTCGGGTGTAGTGGATTAGGTGTCCTGATTTATTTGCAGTTGGTTCGCATCAAGTCGACCTGTGGCTATTGCGAACCGTATCGTTGCTCGAACAGCGTTCATATTCGGAGCCCAGTTCTTGTCATCTGTTGAAGACTTTCCGCCTAAGTAGAAAGATAGGTTCCCTCTGTTTGTATCTGTGCATTGTAGCATCTCGGCACGATGCGCTGTCCACCTTCTGCACCGGAAGAGGAAGTGGTCTACTGTCTCACGCACTTGTCCACATTCGCACTGATCTGTCGACGCAGCTTTGATTCGGTGGAGGTAGACGTTCAGTCTTGCCATGCCTGTCCTGAGTTGGGCAAGCACATTAGCTTCCTTCCAGGACAGTCGGTCGTAGAGCTGTCGTGTGTGTTTGCCAGGCAATGCTGTGTCAATTCTTTTAGAATATTTTCCAATGTTTTCCGGTAACCCTCTAGTGGTGCTGTACTTAGCTCGCGCTATATTGAGAGTCGTCGATCGCATCCTGGGGAGCTGTGTCTGCGGGGAGGTACCCTGTCTTGTTGCTTCCTTTGCCTTCTCCTTGGCAAGCTTCATGAGTTCGTTTTCCTCACTTGATGGGAGCCATAAGATTGTTACCGTGTTTCCATCTCTTCTTAAGGCTCTTATTGACTTATAGATACGGTTGATGTGCTCTTGTCCGGATTGTTGTCGAGGTTTCCTAAGTGTAAGCACAGCCGCTTTGTTCCTTGTTATCAACACAATTCGACGGCGCGTCAGCTCAGGCACAGGATTGCATTGCAAATCTACAAGTAAACTACAATACAAGTAGGGCCAGCAACCTCCCTACCACGCTTTCCCCCAGTGATCAAGGCTTTTGCCAACTGGCTCACTATATTTCCCCTGGTTCGAAGGGTCGGCCCGGAGCACAACCTTCCCTTACGTCCCCTGCCCTGTTTGCTCCTTAAGCCCATATCAGCACACCATGCCAACTGCCCTATATGCTCTCCCTATAGACCGACACGCGCATCCGTCCTCTCGAGCCATATAGAAGGTGTTGTTTCCTGCCACCAGGCCATCGCCTCCATTATATGCTGCGCCCCATGGCTTTGAACCACTTCGCGCTACCTTGCCAGGTCTCCCCTCACAGCAAGGCCGACCGTGTCTCGCAGAGGTTGCCCTATTGTACCTACACCCCTAGCCAGGCAGCGTAGTATGGCGTTTCCCCTCTACTAACCGTGCGGGGCTGTTCCCCACCAAGATCGTCACTCGCTTCGATCCGAGGTATCAACCCGCGTGGCGATCCTGTACTGTATAAAAGCTGTACGCCACAGCCGCCACAAGGATGTTGACGATCTCCCACATTGTGAGGAGGCCTGAGAGCTCGGCTGCGACCCTTTATTGGCTCCAGGAATAGTGTAAGCTCAGTGGTTCATCTGTAACGTTAGTAGAGAAAGTCTGTAACTCTATAAAGGGAGACTCGTTGCAAATCAGGCGTGGTACGATGACGCAAACGTGGGTTTTTCAGTCACAGGCACCTAGAAAAGATTATAAGAGATATTGCGGTGTGCATGGATTTTATGATGCTTGAAGTCTCTGTAGCGGTTAATTTTTCCGGCACGTAGAGTTTTAGTTCGAGATTGGAAGAAGAAGTAATAGCAGCATGCTTGATTGTAGAAGCTGGCTGTCTAGGTGTTCTTATATAGACAATAGACTGTAGCTGCCTAGTTGGCAGCCACATGTGATCTGGGATCCAACAGTTTTCCGCTACGCAGGGATGAACGTTATAATATATGAAGATTTCGCAATTATGAAATATTATGGCTTTAAGCTTTCTTCTCGAGTAAAAACTCAACGACGGCCTCGTGCTCGTTCTGTGCAGCCCACGATAGCGGTGTCCAGCCATCCTTGTCTTTAGAGTCGAGCTCAGCGCCCTTCTCGAGTAGTAACTCAACGATAGCCCTGTGCCCGTTCCCTGCAGCCCACCACAATGGTGTCCGGCTATTCTTGTCTTTGGAGTCAACTTCAGCGCCCTTCTCGAGCAGCAGCTTAACGACGGCCTCGTGCCCGTTCCGTGCAGCCCGCCACAGCGACGTCTGGCCATCCTTGTCTTTAGAGTCAACCTTAGCGCCGTTCTCGAGTAATAGCTTGACGACGGCCTTGTGCCCGCTCCCTGTAGCCCACCACAGCGATGTCCGGCTCTCCTTGTCTTTAGAGTCGACTTCGGCGCCGTTCTCAAGTAGTAGCCTAACGACGGCCTCGTGCCCCTTCCCTGCAGCCCACCATAGCGACGTCCAGCCATCCTTGTCTTTACAGTCGAGCTCAGCGCCCTTCTCGAGCAGCAACTTGACGATAGCCTCGTGCCCGTTCTCTGCAGCCCACCACAGCGGTGTCTGGCCAAACTGATTTTTGGAGTCGACTTCAGCGCCGTTCACGAGCAGTAGCTTAACGACGGCCTCATGCCCGTTCCCTGCAGCCCACGACAGCGGTGTCTGGCCCAAAGGATCTTTAGAGTCGAGCTCAGCGCCTTTCTCGAGCAGCAACTTGACGATAGCCTCGTGCCCGTTCTCTGCAGCCCACCACAGCGGTGTCCGGCCAAACTGATTTTTGGAGTCGAGCTCAGCGCCCTTCTCGAGCAGCAGCTTGACGATAGCCTCGCGCCCGTTCTCTGCAGCCCACCACAGCGGTGTCCGGCCAAACTGATATTTGGAGCCGAGCTCAGCGCCCTTCTCGAGTAGTAGCTTGACGATAGCCTCGCGCCCGTTCTCTGCAGCCCACGACAGCGGTGTCCGGCCAGAAGAGTCTTTAGAGTTGAGCTCTACGCCCTTCTCGAGCAGCAGCTTAACGATAGCCTCGTGCCCGTTCCCTGCAGCCCACGACAACGGCGTCCGGTTAGACCTATCCTTCGACTCGATGTCGAGCTTGCCTAAAGCACAAAGAAAAAGAAGGATTACCTCGTCGCTTCGCTCTCCAATATAAGAGGAAACACCTCTTTGCCGCGAGAAAATGAAGTTGCGGCCAAAGTCAATGCGTTTGTTTTTATTCTCGGAGTATTGTTTGCATAGACGGCGAAGCGAAGGCTCTTGTGACTGAATTTCGGCCTGGACTTCTAAAAATGTCTGGACTGCTTCATGACTCCCGGTAGCTAAAGCGGCAAAAATTGGCAGCCCATATCGCTCATCCTCAACGTCAAAACAAGACTCCCTCATAGGATGGATTCGAATAAGGTCGGCCAGGTTCTTCTCTGCAAGTATATAAAGAAAACTGACCGCGTCCGTATATCGCCGCTTATCGTATTGTTCGAGAGTATTATTGAGGAATATCCATCGTTGAAGAGGGAAATCGGCAAGAAAATCTCCTTGCTCTATCGCATTCTGTTGAGCACCGTTGGCGTGGTGAAGGACATTAAGAACTGAATATTCGAGAAACGGAAACTTTAAGTTAATAGTCTCCCGCAACTGTCTTGCCTCGGAAGCCTTCGGTAGAGGGTCCGGTAAATCGACGTTTTTGTTGATTGAAGCGTTCAGCTGAGCCAAGCAGCAATTCCTCAAAATTTCGTGGCCATGACCCACGAGGTTGCCGGAAACCGTAGACCACTGGCCCTCGTATTTACCTAGTAAGAAGTCTCGAACAGTCTCGTGGATGAATTGGACTTCGGAGGCCTTGTTCCGTGTGACTTCCGCCAAGCCCTTTGAAGAACTTCTCACGAAAGTTTTTATCTGCTCTAAATCCATATCTTCTTGGTCCCAAAAACCTGAGCGCTCTTTATCGAGGCCAAGCTGGACGGCAAAGTAGAGTTCTTGCGGCTTAAGAGGACGAGTTGCGAAGAGGATCCATTTGAGGCAAACCTGCAGCCGTTCTCGGTTCTCTCCATATCGCGTAAGAATCATCTCAAACAATTCTGTCAGACCCGGCGGGATTTCCTTAAGGCGGTCGCGGATCTTGGTAGAAGCAGTGCCTTGGCGGTATTCAGAGTTGAGAATATCAATAACCAAGACGACCCAAAGGAAAATACTGGAAGATTTCTCAAGGATTTCGGACCGAAGTGACTCAGCTTGCTTCAGCTTGCCTAGCCTGAGTTTCGACTTGATATACTGTTTGATGTCTTCCGTATGCCCAGTTTCGTCTTCTAGAGTGACTTCGGTGCCTTTTTGGATGACGATAGTTGGATAATGCCGACTAGAGAAGCAAATCTGCAACCGAACCTGCTCCTCTCTCGCGCGATCGCACAGCTCCTCAAAGAAGCAAACCATATCCGCAGCCTGTTTCTTATCGCACTCATCTAGCGCATCGACGAATATCATCAACGACCGACTCCCAAGCTTTTGAACAGCATGCATCAATGTCTGCTTTAACGCTTCCTCATGCCATCCATTCCGTTGAATAACCCTTGCGCCATCGGCTGTCATCCACTCCAGACTATCTTTTAACTCCCCCACCTTCTCAAAAAGCTGGTGGAGAAGAGAGCGGTATAGACCCATTGTCGACTTCTCCTCGACCGTGCCTCGTGCGAGGAAGAAGAACGATAGTGTGATCTGCGAGGAATCGATCTTTGCGTTGTTCTTGGCCTCTTCGAAAAGGAATTTCATCAGAGTTGATTTTCCGGTGCCGGGGTTCCCTTTAATCCAAAAGAAGCCGCTGTGATCTGCTTGTTGCGCTATGTCCTGCCAGGATATGTATACGGGTTTGGTGAGAAACCAGCGGCAAGTTCCTTGCTGGGCGGCCGTTAGGCCTGTGAGCCGCTCGTCGATTTTGTCGAAGTGGAGCTGCTCAATAAGTGATTGTTTCGTAGAAGGGATAGAGGAAAACTGGTCGCCTGAAGTCTTTAATCGTTTAGTGGGTTCAAAAGGAGCGTGTAAGAGTTCGTCGCGGTGTCGTTTCCTTCCATGCTGATGAACCTTGTCTAGAAGCCTATCGAGCGCCTTCTCCTTCCCCTCACCATAGATAAGTGACATGCTGACATCGAAAAGGCCGAGCAAGGAATAAGCCTTGTCTTCTTCCTTCTTGGTCTGACGGGATTCTGCCCAAGACAATCGCTCCGCGACGGTAAATGCAGATAGATCAGTTCCTCGAAAAGCCGGAACCGCAATCCCCGTTATCTCATGCAGTAGCCCCTCCAATGATTTCTTATCACCGAGTCGTTCGTCATTCGAGCAAAAGAATTCAACCGACAGCGGAGCAATAAGTTCTTGAAGTGTCCAACCACGAGTAAACCATCGACTTTTCCGGAAGGCTGATTGCCATGACTGCAAGGACGGGTCGGCCTGATCGTGATCACTTGTCGAAACATCTGATAAATAGACGTAGCATTTGGCCGCATTGCGGTACCAGCGAAACATAGAGTTGATAGCCTCTGCGAGCTCAGTATTGTTAGTTTTATCGATGCAACAAGTATCTACCCAAAAATATTGCAAGCCGTCGCGCTCGGCTTGGCCTCTGCAGAAGTCGATCTTCTCATAGCCAGACTTGTTCCCACCAGTACGATTCATCAGGTCTTGGAAAGTGACCTCTTCTGTATCCGGTCCCCATGTGTGCGAAAGGATAGCGTATTTGGGAATATTGTCGCCGACGAAGTCCTCGGTCAGGCTGAGCTGGCCAGCGCAATCGCGTTCTATTCGTAGAAGACGCATTTGTCGGACCAGAATTTCGAGGATATCAGGAAAAGGGGGTTCTCAGATTTATCACAGAGTTGTCATGCATGCATAGTTGTTTGTTGAGTTGTGAGAAAGGTTGGATCCAGGCTCCACTCATATCGACACAGCTGAACGACTGCCTCGCGGGGATGGTGGAACCTTCGTGATATCTTAATCCTTAGGCAGTAATTTCAGCTTGGAGGAGAAAATCAGCTAGCTATAATGGCTCTAGCGTTGGGCGAGCGTGACATGGGTAGTGTGGCTGAGTTCACATTCTGTAAATATTCGGGGCGGAAGCCGATTTCGCTAACCGCAGTAACGATATGTGATATAAGTTACCTTCTGGTATTCCATCTTGAGAGGCTTGTTCGCAACACGTGTGCACTGCCATTCACTGTACTTCCTCACACCAACATCTAGTTGTCCTGGAAATTCAAGAGGGGTGGAAGGCTTGGATGGCCCTATTTCTGTTGAGGGGGTCGAAGTTTGAGAAGGCAGAACATTAGTGATGTTGATATGTGGGAGACCAGTCACAGCCGAAGTTGTGCGATTCCGCTGCCGTTCCACTTACATCCTTCGAGATTAAGCCTTGACGTGGTTCGCCGAGTGGGCTGGATGTTCAATGAAAAGGATATGTACTGCAGAACACACTGCAACCAGATAGTGTGATTGGTTAAATTGGTCAAGAAGATTCATAGAGTTACAGTACGAAAGTACGGAAGTACTTCGTCTCCCCGGTCGGTTCCCCAGATTCTTGGCCTCCCGGACTACTATCCCCCCCCCCCCCCCCAAGCTTAAATGTTAAAACAGACAAAAACTGGAGCTCGTGTGGATAGCTTGCAAGGGCGTCTGGCCAATAAATCAGACTCAAACAGTGCTCGTCGAGGCTCTAGAAGTTTCTAACGACACCCTGGGTTCAGCTACACACCAGCCTTTGGCTCGTGCTCCGGGCTCTGTCCAGGGTTTCTGGCCATTTAGAGGTTGAGTACCAGGGCTCTGGCCCGCAAAAGTTGACTTTTATAACATTCAAGCTTGGGGGGGG
>MU270677.1:0-37211 GCA_021432625.1 Leptodontidium sp. 2 PMI_412 | reverse complement strand
TTGAGCTCTGTTGTTGTTAATAGAGGCTTGTTGTGAGCCTCTAATAGTGTGGATAGTAGGGCTGGATGGCGCAAAAGGGTCGGAGCTAGGTTGGTTGCGTTGGTGGCGAGAATTCGGTGTGCTTGGAGCGGATGAGCCCAGTTGGACGTGTCCTGAGAGGAGTCCTACGACGTCCTCCATTGAGCCGGACGTGTTGAAAGGATCTTAATAGGTATAGAATGACGTGGTTTGCTATATTATTTGTTGTCCGCGGGTGTGGGGGTGTTGTGGTGGATGAATATGTTGTTTTTAAGGGGGTGGTGAGGATTTGCCGTAAATGGTAACACAACCGCCAGTTGTCTGCGACAACTGGAGAGAGCTTTTAAAAAGCTCAGAAAGCCACGGTGAATGGAATAGATTAACCAGAAAATGGTGTTTCGAAGAAAAATCTTCCTCGAAAAAAGGGTGCGGAGCCTATCCAAGTGTTGCAAGCCTGCGAGAAGCTCGGTGGCAGTTTACCAGTTACCACTAGGTGCATTGGTGGAGATTGAGTGTGTGGCTCTGGCTTGAGGAGGAGACGACTATGAGCAAGATGTAATTCGCGTGAGCATGAAAACGCCATGTGCCAACTATATATACAGAGGTATAATTATATGTGCATATTCAAATCTGGTCTATTCAGTACCTTTCTTCTTGGAGCTGATCTTAGCGTCTATCTTGTTATTACATTGATGGCAGGACGGGGAACTGCATGCGCCTGGTATTCGGCCAGCTACAGACCTCCAAAGAATCCTTCCTGAGAATGCTAACTTCCTTGGGCCGGGATTTGAGACTTGACGGGAGTCTTACTCGTCTTGTGGGAGCGAAGCAGCAGTGCCGGACCCCTTAACGGACTACTGCATATGTTGTCCCATCCTCCCTCACTAACACTTAATCTTAATAACCTATCGGCAACCATGACAACTCTCTTCCGAACGAACCAATGCTACCTCTCCTTCCTGTCTTTCAATCACATCATTATTCCACCGCCCACCTTGGAACCCCGTTCATTTTTATCCACTTACACCTCTCCGTTCACCAAACACGAAAAGACCATCTCGATATGTTGCACATCTCACGAACCTCAGTTCCCAATGGTGTTATCGTTCATAATAAGAACTTCCACGAATGAGTATTCTTAAGATGGGTGGGCATCATCTCAAAAGGAGGGGTAGCGTTAAATAATGTTATGAGAAGAGAGACTCACGTCAAAGAGTCTTCCAAGAGGCCTCTCCAAGGAAGTATCTCGCTCGCATTAACGCGACCAGTTATCTATTCCTGTCCACCCCTGCATATGTACTACTTGATAAATTCTTATTTCCCTTCGCAAGGACTTCGCCCCCCACGTTCTCCCCACAATGAATATTGATCCACGATTATTGAGAGGTACAGTACATCTCCAATTTCATAAGATTTCTTTGCCGAGTATTGTGGTGGGGACAGCCTCTGGATTTCTTTTGTCACATGACTGCGCCGATCCTTCGCACATATAAAGAGCCAACACTTGATAGAAACACAACAAGAAGCGACACCACACATATTCTATTTATACAGATCTTTTCCCTTCCATTCTGTTGCCAATTAATACTCTTTAGATATGTGATATCTTTAGATTTGATCAATCTGTGATTTCCTAACCTAGGAAAAACCTCCAGTGGCTCGCTGCACTACCCTCTTGCTGTGTGGTTTTGGGCTTCGTCCCGCCACAGTATATAAATGATAGGAATAATTGGGTTCGTGAATTAGTAATATGGGTCTAGCTCTACTTCTTATCGAAGATCAAGAAGTTCAAATGGCTTCGCATGCTCTACCAGGAAAGTGAGATCAAGCTTAAAGCCAACACCGTTTAGTCAACAGGTACAACTCTTCGCCTCAGTTCATTCATAGATTTCACCTCGGTGTCTGAAGTTCTCCTCGTCCCAGATGATACTTTGAAGAGCCTTCTCGACTTCGACTCAAACATCGACTGTGAGGGGTCGTTTTTCTTGTCAATAAACCTTATGTATTCATTTAGAATAAGGTGGGAGTCTTTCATGACGTTATTCGGTTCTGTGACAAAGCCATTGCAAGCTGGATGCTTATTAAAGAACTGCGGAAACTCATCGTCCGAGATGACGAGCCGAGTCGCGTCGCGAAGCGTGGTATCCGAATTGTTTTCGCCCTTGACCACGAGGAGGAAGATGACAAAGAGGGGGGGTGTTGATCATTTTGTTAGTGTGTTGATTATTTCAGATTGAAATGATGGCTAATAGTGGTATAATATTATTCTCTTCAACTTCTACGACTTGAAGGAGCCCTTTGATTAGTTACTAGTTCCTGGGATGAAAGTCTACTCATAAACAACCTTGTTCACACAGCTCCCCAACCCCCCAAGCCTAACCTCCACCACATCCCCCTCAGCCAGCCATTTCGGTACCTCCATTCCCATTGCCACGCCCCCCGGCGTCCCGGTCATAATCACCGTCCCTTTCTGCAACGTTGAGCCCTGACTCAAGAAACTCACCAACTCCGTCACGCCGAATACTAAATCACTCGTATTGCTATCCTGCCTCAACTCGCCATTCACATACGTCTTTAAATCGAGATTGTCAGCGGCCCCGACAATGGAAGGAGAGACGAGCATGGGCCCTAGTGGTGCGAACGTGTTGAATGACTTGGCGAACGACCATTGTGGGATATGACCTGCATAGAGGGGATCGCGCTGCCAGGTGCGAGCTGAGACGTCGTTAGAGGGCGCGTAGCCTGCTATGTGAGAGAGCGCGTCTCCTTTGGAGATGTTTTTCCCGGTTTTGTTAATGACGATTGCCTGTGTGGGGGGGGGGGGGGGGGGGACCGTCACTGGATATTCCGCCTGGGGATATGAGAAGGCCGGTGATGGGATGGGTTATACGTACCAGTTCACCTTCATAGTCTAGGTTTTTGTTTTGTGCGATTGGGGGCACGATGATGTCGTCGTTGAAGGCGCTTATTGCTGGCGCCGGCTTCATGAACATAGATGGGTATGGGGGAGGCTTGCGTCCTAATTCCGTAACTAGATGGAGTTCGTTGAAGTTAACAAAGCATTTACTCCACTATTCGCCCCCAGTGACAGTTACAATTACAATTACAGTGTACAAATAATAGTAGCTAGCTAACTAGCTGCCTAGCCACGAAGCGAACATTCGACACTCGACATCTTGGGATTTCCCTGGTTGGGGACCTACTGTGTTTCATGTAATTCAACCCAATACATTTGATAACTGGCACATCGTCTGGAACAAGCACCCCCAACAGTTTCTCGACACGCACCTTCTCGTCGGTGCTTGTGCGTGTGAGTTCAAATGGAGAGACTCCCTCGAGACGGATTGCAAACAGTTGGTTTTGGGTGAGGAGGGGGATGAGATCTTCACTTTTGGAGATGCAGGGGTCGCCGAATGACGTAGCTCCGGAGGAGTCGAGGAAGCGGATGAGGCGGGACCAGGACATTGTGGATTGTGGATAGTGATGACGGAAGTGTTGCTTGGATTTGAGGTATAATTCTTTGGAAATGGGAATGGGAATGGAAAATATTTGGCTGTTGGGTGATGGGGGGTTTAAATTGTGATGTTGTTATGGGACTTAACCTATGAAAAGATGTAGTTAGTGCGGCTCATGTCAGCTACGATCTAGTGTCAGCAAAGTTGATGGGGTGGCTTCCGCAGCTAGGCGTTTAGAATATGGAGTGGTGGGCTGGGCCCCAGTGGAACCCTTCACGCGGTTCAAAAGCGTGGGGCGTGCAGGTAGTTCGGAGTGGGTGCAAACTTTTCGAGCTGTTACTGAATGTCTGGTGTGCTGACGGGTTGAGAAGCCTTTGAGACTCCATTCAACCCTACCCCCCATTTTTGGGGGGTTGTTTTTAAAAAGAAGTGAGGAGTTCATAATGGAGTGGAAACAGACTTTAGATTATGAGGCTTATGCTACCAGAAAGTGGTGGTGATTACAATGCTCTATCAATACCAATTATCGCCGTTCAGGAACGCATGTCTTGTAACCCTTTCCTTTGCAATTCCTGTGTTCTTCAACTGCAGAGAAGCCTTCTTAACCGGAAGGACCGCCTCTATTGGCCTCCAATAATTTTACATGCATGCCACTATCAATGCGGATATCGTTAACGCCATTTTTCAGCAGAATGCTTGAAGACCTGTGATTCCCCTTCCAATGATCAAGGCTATAGAGAGATTAGACCTCATGTTTTTAGCAACGGTTTGAGACTCACAGTGGATGTCGGATTGTCCTTCATATGTCTGAGTGACAAACAAGTTTGCGACATGACGACCTGGTAGAGTTAGACTTGTTTCGACGGTTATAAAGACATGATCTTACCGATGTGGTATTCGTCAGAAGCAGCATTACTGCATATGTCAGTCAGCTTGCCATATTTCCTCTGGCTATTGAGTGAAACCTACCCTCCGAAGATCTCTTGCAGCCTAGTAAAAATTCAGTCAATGTGAGGTTCGGAAGAATTTACTTTGATGTTATGCGGAAGTAAACACTCACGCTCTTGCTCCAGCCAATGCCTTGTCGCAGTTTTGCCTCTTGATCATCGAGATCATTTCCGGCGCCACCAGGCCTTGATCCTTCAAGCGGCCCACTTGCGTCGCAGCTAGTACTCCAAATGAAGCATCCGTAAGGGCATCCGCGAGTTTCTTTTGTACCAACTGATACTTTGCAATGGGATTTCACTTAAACTGCTTCCTGTCTAAGGCATAAGTTCTTGCTCGATTGATGCAATCCTCAAGGGCCCCCATGGTGCCAAATGCAATGCCATATCGCGCGGAGTTAAGGCAGCTGAAAGGTCCCTTGAGACCTTCGACTTGCAACACGTTTTCTTCAGGCACCGGACACTCATCTAGCTGTATCATGCCTGTGATAGATGCTCGGAGGCCGTTTTTGTCTTTCAGCGAGGGAGTTTCCAGCGTACCAGGGGGGCATTGGTCCCGCTCAATCAAAAAGCCGTGGATTTTACCAGTGCCTTGAAGCTTAGCCCATACCAAGATCAAATCAGCTATGGGAGAATTTGTAATCCACGTTTTGGCGCCAGAGATAGACAGATAACCCTTTTTTGAAGAATGTGGTTTGGCTGTCGTCTCCATCGATCCAGGATCTGACCCGTGATTTGGCTCCGTCAGTCCAAAACAACCAATCATCTCCCCGCGTGCCAATTGAGGCAAATACTTCTCTTTTTGCTCCACAGTTCCATGTTCGTAGATTGGGCCCATTACTAGCGAGCTTTGAACAGACATTGCAGACCGATATCCAGAATCGACACGCTCAACTTCTCTCGTAATGAGCCCGGATGCGACGCTGCTCACACCAGCGCATCCGTATTCTGGGATTGTTGCTCCAAGGAGACCCAGTTCACCCATCTCTCGAAGGATGTTGGAGTCGTAATTCTCATTGCGGTAAGCATCTACAGGGGATTATTAGTAGGAGGCGTGAGAATAGTATCGTGACTTCGACAGTATTTACCAAGAACTCTGGGGAGCAGCTTTTCTTGACAATATGCTCGGGCTGTTGCTTGAATGTCGAGCTCTTCTTCTGTGAACAGACTATTGGATGAGAGAGGATCCTCCCAGTCAAAGGCGACGGTTGAGGCTAGCCTTCGGGATGCACATAGCAAAGAGCGCAGTGGAAGCTTCCGAACTGCCTTGTAACCTGAGTGACGGAGTTCGATCAAAAAACTCATGTCTTGAAATACAACCGTGGTAGATAGGATGTTAAAACCGAGATAGCGAAGGAGGGATGGATGGATTGGAGCAGAGTCAACAATTGTTTCACTGGACCGACAAGACCAAGACTGTTGCTATATGATACTCTGCAGAGCTGCAATATTACTTTGAGCTTCTCGTCTCCAAACACAAAGACATGTGCCTAGCGGTCGACCCCTTGCCTTGGAGGTGTAGCCAAATTTGGAAGTCCTCTCCTCGCTGGCCCACGGGTGGTCCTCGATGGAGCTACTCCGTAGGCCTGGCAGTGGTGGGCAAACGTTTCTCCCCACTCCAAAGCTTCTGCCCCCTCCTGAGGAGGAGAAGAGGGGCGTTGATTCGAAGTAGAACTGGAAGTGGAAGTGGAAGTAGCGGAAGTGGAAGTAGCGGAAGTGGAAGTAGCGGAAGTGGAAGTAGCGGAAGTGGAAGTAGTGGAAGTGGAAGTAGCGGAAGTGGAAGTAGTGGAAGTGGAAGAGGAAGAGGGGGACTGACTGATGCAGTGGGGAGTGAGTGGTGTCTTGTGTCTTGGTGTGGAGGTGGGGTGGGACGGGGAGGACGGGATCTGAACAGTACCGCAGGCACACTCGGCTAGCCCGGCCACCCCACCCCCACACCCCCGCTGCTTCTCTTCCCCAAGCGCCAAGGACCTGGTGGACCCTTAGCTTGGACCTGAAGCCTAGCTATTATTGAGGTCTGCCACCGAGACCTGGCTGCTGATTCTCGAAATTTCCTCGCTTTCAATCAACATCCTCCTTCGAGCGAGCGTCACTACCCTTTATCTGACAAAACCTTCATCATGCCTCTTGCAACGGGAAAGGTAGCCTTTGTGACTGGCTGCAATGGTGTTAGCGGCAATGCCATCACCGAATATCTCATTCGTCAGCCCGTAGAAGAATGGCAAGTTGGCATGGTGCCACGGCGCAAACCCAGAATTGCAGCCTGTGCTAACAATCATGTCTAGGTCACGGATCATAGTCACTTCGAGAAGCCCGCTGAAGAATTACTGGCAAGACCCTCGAGTCCAGTTTGTAGCTGTCGATTTCCTTGCTCCCGTCGAAACCATCATTCAGAACATTCTGCCTTTATGCAAAGATGTGACACACGCCTATTTCGCGGCCTACGTCCATACAGACGAGTTTGCAGAACTCCCAAAATTGAATATACCTTTGTTTGAGAACTTCTTGACTGCCATTGACACGGTAGCTGGAGAATCGCTACAAAGGGTGTGCTTACAGACTGGTGGCAAGGTACGGTTATCTTTGCCCTGGAACATTTGACAGAAGCTCATGAAATGGCTGTTATAGCACTATGGTGCTCATTTAGGCCCAACCGAATGCCCTTTGCACGAAGAGATGCTTCGATATGACGACAAGGGGGAAATGTTCTATTACAATCAGGAAGACTTTCTGTTTGCACTTCACAAGAAAAGGAAGTGGTCTTGGAACGTTATTCGTCCCAATGCCATCATTGGCTTTACCCCTGGCAGTATGTCTCTGATGTCTCTGTGGTAATAATTATACTAATTAATTGCAGAAAATGGCATGTCAGAAGCACTTTCACTTGCACTCTTCATGATCGTCTGCAAGGAGTTAGGCGAAACACCCAAATTTCCTGGGAACAAGTACTTCTACAACTCACTTGATGACCATTCTTACGCAATGGGGCTGGCTGATATGTCAATCTGGGCCACTACTCATGAGCATACCAAGAATGAAGCATTCAACCACGTGAATGGTGACACATTCGTCTGGAGGTATTTCTTTGAGAAAATCGGCAGATATTTTGGCATAGATGTGAGTGGTCTACGCAGATCACAAAATAGACATTAGCTAACATCTCACTAGATTCCGCCTCAAATAGAGTGGACCGAACTAGGAGAAGAGGGAAAATACGCCCACAGCATCCATATGGGAGACTGGGCAAAGGACAAGCAGGATACATGGGAAAGGATGTGCGAGAAATATGGTGGCAATCCGGAGGCCTTCAGTTGGGGCACTTGGGGCTTTCTTGACTGGACTACTGGGAAAGCGTGGCCAACAGTCTCAACGATATCAAAGGCACGCAAGTTTGGATGGAACAGGTATGATGACACCTATGAGTGCTGGGTAGCCACTTTCCGAGCATTCGAGAATGCAGGCGTGCTGCCTCGTAACTATCGTGAAAAGTCCTCTCCGGGGCTCGCCGTTGGACAAACAAAGTAGGCCACTGTTCAGGTTTGTTGGGAGGATCTTTGAGTTTTTGGGAAGATCGTTCAGTGGGTGGTACTGGGTCACTCATTGTATGAGTGTATTAGAATTTGCTCTTCCTTAGTCAATAAATTCAATGATTTCACGAGAACTCTCCAGGTGCATAATGGCCTCCATTTCAACAATGCGTTAGTCAGTCCGAGTTGGTTATGTGGCAAGTTATACCATTAGAGAACCATGGGCCGTAGCTACAATTCATTACACATCGGAGTTTAGGAATTGTTCCCGGTGGCGGCATTTCTTGGATGTGTTCGTGGTGGGTACCACCGTGTGCCAGTCTAGCTCGGAAAATAAAGAATGTGGGAGCGAGACATCACATAATTTTCAATAAAACAGCATTCACATGGTTTGCATTCCGTTTTAGACTGATTCCATGGCTATGTGATTTCAGAAAATTCGAAGTACTATATGCATCACAAACTTGACCAGGTTTCCATACGTTCTCGACACCACCGTAGCATTGTTACGACGTAAAATCAATAACATCAACAAATGCCATGCCTTCCATCAAAATAAGCAAATTCAAAGTCCAGTCTGGTACTTCTTTGCAGTAGACAACCTCATTTTGTGTCCATACTGGTGCACAACCGCGATTGGAATCAAAGAAACAGCAACAATCACTGACTGGATGCCAAAGCTAACATCAAACCCTGACTTTGCACCCCAAGGCTGCTGAAAATACCCAACGGCAAATCCACCGATCGTCCTGGCCAGGTTGAGCCATGCAGCTACTTCAGCTGGAGCCATCGGGAACGAGTCGAGAGAGTAAGCCGTGACTGCTACCGAGGAGAGCATTACTCCCAAACCGTACATGCCCCAACCAAACGCGACACCTGCGACAGGCAAGTGATGATGTATGGACTGGCCTACAAGAATAATACCAGGGACGCTGAAACCGGCAGAAATGTAAATCGGCCACAGGCGGACTTCAGGCTCGAAGATACCGTCATGCTTGTGTACGTACTGGCGTGCGAGGAAGTCGTTGAAGTAGTGGCCGAAGAACTCTGCCACAACTATGCCAACGATCGGTGACCAGTGTAGCCACCCTAAATTGATGTTGTTGTAGCCGTAGCCACCGAATTCTATTGGTGTTCCGAAGATGATGGAGGTGGTGACGTTTATGCCGATGGCCCACATGAATGATAGGAAGCTGGTTACAAAAGTGAGCTGAGCGTTCTTGTGTATATTAATTATACGCAAGGGAAGGCTTACTATGAAATACAAATCAGAGCAAAGTGCGGTTGTAGGATGATCACAATCAATGAACGGTAGGCGTCTTTCAGACTTGGAAAGTAGCTCTGGTTCGCAATTTGCCAGAAGCCCAGTACGCGCATCATTCGGGCTCCGAAATTCTGGGGTCGAGGCGGCTGTTGCTGACTGGGAATTTCTCTGTTGAACCAGGTCTCATCCACGAAGAGGATAACTAGGACTATCTGGAGGCCAATAACACCAACACACATCCAGTACGGATCATGCCAGTTGTGTGTTTTGCCAACCACGAAGTTGCCCAGCATAGGTCCAATATACGGGGAGCAGATATAGAGACAAGCCCATAGACCGATTTTTCGCGTTCGCTCATGGAAGAAGAACATATCTTTCAAGAACGCTATCGAGATGGTTTGAGCCGCTGTGAGGAAGACGGCGCTGAGAGCACGCATAGCGAAGAAAGTATTGTAGTCTTTGGAGAGTGCAGTTCCTAGCGTGAAGGCGAAGCCCAAGACTTCGGTCCAGAAGAGAACAGGAGCGCGACCCCAATATGTTGTCATAGGGACCCAGACAAGGCCGAAGAGGCCGCTAGAAAGATCAGCAAAAGACTGGGGAGAAAAATGAGTGTGGTGAATGTAACTTACAGCAAGAGCACCACGATACTGTTAGGCTGGTTGGTTTTGTCAAGTGACAGACCCCATTCAATTGATTGAAACATGATAGGAGCCGAACCGATAGCCCCAATGAAGTCTGCACATAATGCACCCCATGCGATGGTGACCAGAAGGAGATGCTTCCTGGTTGACGACCAGTTCAAGCAATCGCCTTCGTGGTCTGTCGGCTGGGGGATCAAGACGGTCTATACCAAGATTGCTAGGTCAGAATTCCGCAACGGAAGAGATTTAAGGACGAGAGCGTTAGGGATCGGAACAGAGCTTACGGTGCCATCTTCACCCAATTGAAGGCCAGAGGTGTTTGTCATGCCTTCCGTGCTGATGAGGAGACCTCCGTCAACCATAATAACATCTGGGACCGGGTCGACAGTAGGAGAACGCGCAAGCTCCTTTTGCTCCATTTCGGGCTTTGCCTCGGTCGAGGCATTGTCGAGTGAGTGACCCATAACGAGTGAGTAATTGCTTAGACAAGAGTAGGAGTCGAGATAACTGACGACAACAGTGTGGGTGGGTGAAAGATGGAACTGATGAGCAGCGTATCAATTAAACGCTAAAGAAACGCAGATGCCATCAACCTGATATACCTCCGTAGCTCTACGATGACTGCTTCGCACCACCTCGTGGGGTCCGGGGGGTGGAATGCTACGGCGCATCTTGGCGAGCGGCCCCTATCAGAATAGTGCAGAATAACGAAGGAGCGCAGGGTTCCACCCCGGAAGCCAAGCCAACCCGCTTCCCCACACACCACCAGCGCCAGAAGTGACGGATCTAGAGTTCGAGGATTTGGTGAGCGTAAGTCTAAATCCCAGAAGCGGTGAGCCACCTCGAGTCCACATGGTGAGGGCACACTTACAGTAGCCGAGATAATCATGCTGTCGCATCAGCGGTAGTTAAGGGGACCTAAACCGCAAGTATAATTTGACTGGCTACAAAAAGCAGGGTTCTAGAAATCTGCTAACCAAAAATAACCCTCTTGCTTCACCTGCCCTCCTGCGCTGGGCCAGAACACAAGTGTTGAAGGGGTGTGGAAGCCTAGAGGTTAGTGTGAGATGAGTCATGTGATAATGAGTCATGTGCAAGGCACATGACTACGGATAGACTGTATTTATATGGAGATCTGTCCATACGATGAGCAGTAGTTCAGTCAATATATTCAGAACCTGTCAAAAACAAGCACTTTACCCGTTGCATATCTCACCATAAGCTCTCACAAGCCGTGCAGAATTCTGCAAATACAATTTGATCCATACATTAAAGGACGGGCAGATGTGGTTCTTCAGCAATTAGGACTTTACAGCAGCAATCATGTCAATTGAACTACCACCCCACAGAGACATGTAAGAGATAAAAACGTCTCAATTTCTTCCATTTACAACACCACTCTCAGTGGAATCCCGGTTCGTACTCGTCCGGTCCATTCCAGGGACTAAAATCCTCTCTTCCGTAGACTTAAACGTCTTCTCATGCGGTGGGTCCCCAGCCGGTAAGCCAAACACCAACTGAGCCTTCAACGACCAACTTCCCGGAATATTCCACTCCGAGATAACTCTTTGGTCAACAGTAGGATTTACATGCTGCAAGTTACAACCAAACCCTTCGAGGTGAAGTGCAGTCCAGAGGTTGAAGGCTTGGATCGCATTGTTGGCTTCCGAGAAATCATTCAAGTGGTATTTGAAGCGTGGGAACTTGGCCTGGAATTCGTGGATCGTGGTGAGGTCTTCAAACAAAAGAATCTGCACAGCCAAGTTAGAAATTCCCGGCAAGCAAATGTTGCTTTCGACTAGGTGAAGCTTACCGTTCCATATCCATTCTGTCTCCCCGTCAGCTTTCCCTGGTACGTGTGATAGTCGGCCTCCGACATTGTAGCTTTGAAGCATTCTTTCGCAATTTCCCAAAATCGAACGTGCTCATCTCGTAACAGAATAACGTAACGGGTTGATTGGCAGTTGAAAGAGCTCGGTGAGTGCTTGATAACATCGCTGGCTATCTCAAGGATTCGCGCATCGGGTGTGGGCGATTTGGATGTAATTGAGTAGTAGGTTCTACGGGCTTTCAGTACTTCGAGGAATTTTTCGGACATCTTGAATTTTGAGGCGTAAGTGAAAGCCTGAAGTTCTATACACGGTAAGGAGATCAAAGTGGCCTTGAAGGATGGTGTCTGTCTGCTTTCACTGAGACGTGGAGGAGAAGTACTAAGTCATACGCAAACCACACTGCTCCACCTAGCACCACGCTCTGAACTTGATTAATTGTCCACTCTAAGGGTGGAGAGGCGAGGCCGTGGGCAACGGAAAGGGGGAGAGGGGTCAGTGGGGGAAGTTGGTGTACTTGCCCCACGCAACTGAAAGTTACGCCAAGTGGCGGTTGACACAGCAGTTTGGACTAGTCACTAATACTAATATAATCTTTATAATGGCTCGTATTCATCCATTCATGACTTCAATTCTTGATATCCAAGCGGCTGTTTAGGTTGATGTCAAACATTGAAATCGATTTCTTGGTAACCACGTACATTCTCGAAAATGGCAAAGAAGATCATACTTGTTCTTGGTGCTACAGGTACACAAGGTGAGTAAGCCGAGATGCTAAATCACTTACTATCTTGCTTCCTCTTGGCTGATTCTTAAGTCAGGTGGTGCTGTGGCCAATGACCTACTCAAGTACCCAGACCAATACACCACACGATGCCTCACTCGCACCCCATCCTCAGACAAAGCTAAGGCTCTGGCTTCAAAGGGTGCTGAGGTCGTCCAAGGGGATCTTACCAAACCTGACACTTTAACTGCCGCATTCACAGATGCGTGGGGAGTGTTTGCTGTCACCGACTTCTATGATACGGTATTAATTCTCATCTACTTTGCCACTGAGCTGGATTTGGTGCTAACACATATGAGCATAGACTGTACTTGATGATCCCATGAGTGAAGAAAAGCAAGGGAAGAACATTGTCGAAGCCGCTGCCAAAGCAGGAGTGGAATGTTTCCTCTGGAGCACTTTGCCTAGTTCCTTTGAGATCTCCGGGGGGAAGTTTGTGACACGGTTATACGAAGGTATGCGAATAGAATCTCCAACGGTTCGTGGCACGTGGCTAAACACCACAACAGGAAAATTCTCAGTGGACGCAGTAATCCGGGAAGCTGGTGTTCCTGGTGCCTTCATTCGCACTGGCAATTTCTACGAGAACATGATCTTGCGGAAGTATGCTTCTTATGACAAAGATACCGACGTTATCAAGATGGCTCGACCCATCATCACTGCTGATGCTGAGCGTATGTTACCCAAATGATCATTCTAAATTGAGATTTGGATTGCTGATGTTAAGAAAGTCACATCTCTGTACGTGGAGAAGGATCTTGCGGCGGTGTGTAGAGCTATCTATGACCAATGGGACAGCAAAAAGGCTAGTCTTGACGGGAAATATTTCTTAGCAAGCGGCGCACGTGAGACTCAAGGAAAAATTAACAAGGTTCTTGAAAGAGGTATGCATGCAATTCACAACCTGCCCGACGCGGCTAATGGTGACGGGATGAACAGTTTCTGGCAAGAAGGTCGAATTCACGACGAAAATAACAACTGGCATCAAGGATCGGGATATCATGCTGCAGCTGTATAATGCAGTTGGGATGTATCCGGGGGTGGCGATTCCTGTTCCTGAGGTCCTGGATCTGGGCATCAAGCTTCACACTTCTGAAGATTTTATCCGAGAGAGATTACTTCCTCACCTAGGTTTGGAAGCAGTCAATTAGGTAAATGCCAGGAGTGTTGATGGGGAAAACCTATAGTCAATGCAGTGAGAGAATCCATGTCTACAAACTTCTGATTCATTGTGAATCCACATAAATCGCCTACAGTGTCTTCGCATTTCAACTAAATGCTCCGCTAATCGATGCCGGATATATCCCAGCCTCTACTGCCTGCCTATCTGACAGTACCAATTTGCTGTCTTCCAGGCTCTGCAAAGCCTGTATGTAATGTTTGACCGCGGTTGCCACAAACCTGCCCTTCGTGCCCCATAATCATAGTGTCTAGCAGCGTACGAAGGCGCGGTCAACTGGTAATGGTCCAGTCCGAGCTTCGCTTCACTCAAAATTTCCATTTTTATGCCAAATACGATTGATTGATTGGTCCTATCACACGTGATGGACCATTACCAGTTGATCACGCATTCGTTTTAGAGTTCATTTAGCCCCAAAACTTCACTTCGATTCCACTGTCTCCCAGTGGTAATCTCGGACCAGTAGGGTGTCCAACCTTGCTTGCACTTCACCAACAGGCTTGGGCTTGGGGAAGGTGGGGGGGTGGAGGTGGTGCGTCCCCTAAGCCGGGTGGGGATACGCCCTGATTGGCTCCCCACTCACTCCCGCTCCAACTCTGATGGTGGAGAGGTTCGCTTAGTTTGTTTGTGTTTGGCATGCGGGCGCCGAAAGGAGAGGGGACGCCAGCCAGACGCGGAGCAGAGCATGGGGATGGGGGAGGGAATCGTGGTTCTGAATCCGGGGGTTAAGTTATTGGCACGTGGTAGCGCGAGGTCAAGGTCCATGTAGAAAGTTATCTTCGTTGAACGACATTGAATTGCACTTTCCCTCGTTGCCATTGCCCATGAGTTGATCCAGCACCGCAAGTCAGAGCAAAAATACCACTCCAGCTCATACCCCCCGCTTCGTGCTTTTCAATCGACGCTTTAATACTTCGATTTCAAACCATGGCTGAATCCCCCTTCCGGAGGTACATTCCCTCACCAGACGTGCAAAGAAGCAAAGACCTTGCTCGATGCAACACATACGAATGGGCTGCAATCCGGTGTGCAGAGCCTTTCTTAATCGGTTGGAAAGCCAGCTGGGAGGAACTGTTCAACCAGCCCTTCAAAGGAATCACAGTCGACGGCAATGTCACACCGGCACTATACCATTTGACGAACGAGCCGGAGGCACCAATAGAAGCCATGACGAAGACGGCGCAGTACTTGCTGAGGATTGCATCACCGGAGGAAAAGATAGCCTTGAACATAAGTGATGTCGAGGCACCGGAATGGCGAAGGTGGATCAACCCCGAGATTTACATTTGCAGACATGGCCTCCGTCTTGAAGAGACATCCGAAGAAGTTGTAGCAGCAATTCACTCCTTGCTGCGAGCTACTCTGTCGCCAGCCGGCTTCACCAAAGCCCGGGGATGTATGCAGGTGAACGAGTTTCTCGGACGGGTTGTCAACGGTCGAAAAGTACTCAATGAAAACTCCTACAATTTCTCGATATTCGGGACACCGTCTGAGAATGATCCATGGGGATGGCAAATTTTTGGGCATCATTTTGCTATGAATTGCTTAGTGATTGCGGGACAAATGGTCATCTCACCGGTGTTTATGGGTGCGGAGCCGAATGTCATTGACGAAGGGCCGGAAAAAGGCACTGAGCTGTTTATGGACCAAGAACAGCTAGCAATCACTCTAATGCGGAGTATGGACCCCGAGACTGTGAATCGCGTGCGAGTTTTTCAACAGCTGAGTGGAGATGAATACCCTGCTGGACGATTCCACCGTGCGGATCAGCGACACCTCGGTGGTGCTTTCCAAGACAATCGCATTATCCCTTACGAAGGGACGAAAGTCTCGACCTTTTCTACCTCTCAACAAGAAATGGTGTGGCAGCTGCTCAATATATGCTTGAACTACCTCCCCGAAAAAGCGTTAAAAGCTCGCATGGCAGAAATCTCGAGACATTGGGAAGAGACGTACTTTGCTTGGATTGGGGGGTTTGCGGATGGCGATGCTTTTTATTATAAAATTCATTCGCCGGTAGTCATGACAGAGTTTGATCATCATACTGGCGTTTTCTTGGATAATAAGGTGCCATTACCTTTTCATATTCATACATTGGTCAGGACACCAAATGGGAATGACTATGGTAAAGAGTTGATTAGGCAGTGGAAGGCGGCGAAAGGGATATTGTGAGTATTGTAGGAGAAGCATTGTATTTGGAAAATGAAAAATTCCTTGTTGCGTTGTCCCTCATCTAGAACATCAAATGATTTATGATCAGAATATCATTGTTTGTGACTATCCGTATTTCTTAGTTTTAATGTCTTAAGAGTCACAACAAAGAGTCAGTATTTAGAAGAAAGGAGGAAAGCTTCGCTGTAAGAGTGAACTATCTCACTAAGAGGCAATTATCTAATAAAATATTGTAGTTGCAAAAGTGATTATATTGAAACTATAAAAACAATTAAGGGTCACAGGGATAAGTCATGTAGCTTATTGACTGAGCAACCGGATTTATATTGTCTCAGAACAGCGCCAAAAAAAAAAATGAACGGCATCAATATATTGCAAAAGTAGAGCCAAATAGCTACAGGTAACAGAAAACTACTGATGACATATCATCACAAAGCTGCTCTCAACTCGCTTCCATTCTTCCCAGTTATGTGGCGAATAGCTGACCGCAAGGCATCAGTAGGATTCTCAGGACGACGAATACAGCGCCAAGCAACATGCTGATCAGGTCTGACGAGAATGGCACCGCTATCCGTGATCTCCTTCAACGCGCTCCACTGCCCCAATACATCATTGTAAGTACATCGGTACCCAATGGAATGAACCGTAAGGTCAATCCCAAACTCTTGACGCACTTGTGCTGAAGCAGCCTCCCAAGCTTTGCCACCAATGCCAACCAGAAGTCCGAACTGCCCATGTGGGATAATGTCTAACGTTGACATGCGTTGGCCGTTCTTCTCAACGTAGGCGTGCGGCAGGTATGCTCCTGGGTGTGTTGTTGGCTCGTAAAAGAGTACCGGGTCTAGCTTGTGCTCTGGAAAGGGTGTCCCATCGTCCACAACTGCACAAGAATTGGGGTCTGTCGAGCTGTAACGTTGGCCTAAATGCAACCCAAGTGCGTTTGAGCGACGGTGTTGCAGACTGATCACGGCCTCTAACTCCTCGCGGCGTGCCTCTCCGCGTGGAGTATCGGCAGAGAAGAGCTCCTCTAGAGATGCGTAACCTTCTTCGATCGTTTGGCCACGCTGGAAACCCAAGACTTGTGGCACTTTCGCCATGTTATAGAGAGTTTGCATGGCATGGCTCACAACATGTTTGCCTATGGGCTGTCGCTCACGATTGTAGCTCTCAAGGAGTTGTTCGTCTGCTCGATTTGAGACGACCAGAGCCAATTTCCAGGCAAGATTGAAGGCATCTTGGATAGAGGTATTGCTACCGAGGCCACTAGCAGGTGGGTGGCGATGAGCAGCATCTCCAGCTAGTAGTACTCGACCATGGCGATATGTCTCGGCCGCGATGTTGTTCACTTGCCACTTGCTTGCATCCTTGACTCGGATGGGTAGATCTGCAGGAAGACTGAGCACTTTCCGACTATGCTCAATCACGCCTTCGTCGGAGGTGTCTGGCTCGCCGTCCTCTGGCTCATACTGTCTGTTCAGAATCCATTCGGCCCAGGGCTTCACAATAACACATGTCCCCGAGCCAACCCAGTATGCATTTCCTGGATGCAGGAGCCAATAAATCGCCGCCGGTCGATATGCAGTATACTCGGTCAGATCGACCTCCAGCCATGTGCTGAGCATGGACATGAGTTTCGCCTCGCCTTGAAACGCAAAGCCCAGCTGCTTGGCCACTAACGAGTTGGCTCCATCAGCACCCACAGCGTAGCGTGCTCGAACCGTATACTCCGCTTGAGAAGATCTCTCCCGAATTCGAGCCAGCACGCCCGTGGCTGTCTCCTCAATACTCACTAGCTCGCTGTAGAATCGGATATCAGAATCCTCTCTCTCACGAGCCCGTGACAGCAGAATCTGCTCCAAGAGGTGCTGAGGGATATTCATCATACCACACGGACTGGCCTTTGCAAAGTTGGAAATTTGATCTGCCCCAGCCCCATAGCAACTATGGCGGGCAATCTCTTGCTTGGGATCGGTGAGGTTCGTAGTGAGGACAAAGTTGCCCACTGTGTTCATGACTGTGGATTGTGCTATCACACGATCCTCAATCCCGATGTTACGGAAGATTTCCATGGTTCGTTGGTTTGTGACATGGGCACGTGGTGATGGCGCTGTGCCACGATGTTTTGCAATTGTGAGGGTGCGAACTCCCAGGTTTCCTAGGAGGATGGAGAGTGTCAGACCAGTCACTCCAGCCCCTACGATGAGAACGTCTGTTTCGATGTCCATCACAGGCCTGCGACAAGTCAGATGTACCCAATGGATCTCGTTGAGTTTGTTCTCCATACTTAGCTTGTGGAGTTGGTTCCAAGGGCGTGGAGGCTGGCGAGGAGGAAGTCATCTTTTTTGAGGTCCCCAAAGTATGCGCTGATGGCCCTCTGGGTGCAGTATCCTTCTGAGCTTATGAGGACGGCAGTGCTACGCTTCACCTGCTGGAATCGATTGGAAAACACTCTGACTTTTTCAAGTATTCTATTAAACTTTGGGTAGAGACATAAATACAGACGTCAAGACGCGAAGTGATGTGGTTAGTGGTGGTCTTTTCTTCTCTAGCCCACCGGCTCAGCACAAGTGAACTTCCCAATTCTCCCCACCACCACGGTTCATGATTGAGGCGGGTGATCTGATCCGCAGTGATCCACTACCAACTGGCTTCCCCACGAGGATTGTAAGGGCGGGGTACAGCTGGACATGGGGAGGAAGATGGCTCCTCCCCGGAAGTCTGTCCTCCGTCACATCTAGCTTCGGTAGAGGGCCGGATCCTTAGCTGCCCGAAGCACAACACCAAGCCATCTCCCACGAATTGTGATCATCAGCGTTGTTTGCTGTCATAAAAAGTTAAACGTCCAACCTTTCCAACCTCCCCAAAAGTCGAGGAATCTTGCAGCGGGTTCACCTCGTATCAACGGCACGCAGGAAAGACCTTGTTGACCTGTCCGCTAAAGCATGTCACCCAAGAGCAAGCGTACTGACCCGAGCAAGCACTGCTCGCGACCTGAGACCATGTGCTTGCCTCAGCCAGGTAATGAGTGCTTACTTCACAAGACATAGGGCATACATTGTGAAAAGTAGCAAATATGATGGGGGAAAAAGATTACGTTCAACAATTGAATTCAATAAATTTCTTCAAAATTTCTACTACCAACGGGTCAATTTTTCAACGCCTCCTGAATCTCCCTAGAAAGCGCATCTACATCAAACGTCGCAATAGGACGATCAGCCCACTCCGCAATCTTTGTAATAGCTTCTAATACAGCCTTAACGCACTCGACAGAATTCCCTATCCCGAGTGTGGCCTTGATGTGACTTTTCGTTTGTCGAGTTGCGCCGAGAGCTGTGATAGCTGTGACAATAATAAGGTGTGATTCCTGGGGTTGGAAGACCTCTTCGTTGGCTTTGGAGATGAGATATCCCCAAGTGACTACTGTCGAGGTTGTAACTGCATCATTTAGACACAGTATCAGTTTTGTGTTTTTAGGAGAGTATGGTCGGGAACGTACACAAATCTGTAAAATAGACGTTCATCAGGTCAAAGATCTCTGAATTGCCCACCCCCTTATAAATCTTCGCTCTTAACTCCTTGCCCTTTCGCACATCCTCTTCATCAATTGTCTCTTTTCTCAGTACTTTGGTGGAAGCAAACTCGGCGCCTTTCCTCTGCGTGACGCCAATCATGCCATAACATGCTGGGATGCAAGTTGGTAATCCTAGGTATGGAAAAATGATTGTGAGAGCTTCGCGAAGACAGAGAAATATTTGGGAAGATTCGGCGGGTGTGGAGTGGGTGGTTATGTGGTCGAAGAATGGGCCAACGACATCGGCGCGGTTTACTGCGCAACATGCTGCGGCCTTTGGGTATTAGAACACGACGACTTTCGGAAGATGGGGGCAAATGTTCTAATAACATACAATGATAGCATGACTATAGCTTTTCAGCTCTGGCCGTGAATTAGACAATTTCGAGCAAATCCCCAAGAACAAATCTTTGTCATAGGGCCGGGAGCCGCTCTTCACATTCGTGGAAACGTATTTTTTGTCCCATTGGGACATGAATTGGTCTGCATTCCAATCTGTCATTGTGATGTGCCTGATTCTGCTTCAAATCTGGATAACCAAGGGTGTAACCTATCGTAGCGAGAAACAATAACAGTGGCCTTGATCTCGACACGTCCTTAATTTTTTTTTTGGAAACTAGGTTTCACGTGGTACAGGATAACAAGGGCGGGTGTGTTTACCCCAGTGGAACTCCCCACCGTGGGGTACACCATCACTCGTGGTGGTGCTGTCAGCGATTCGCTGATCCACCATGTCCCATGTGGTGGTGGCATTTTGGCTGAATCTGACGAGAACGGGGATAGCGAGGGATAGATACTATATTGTTTTGACCTCAAGCTGCTCCTGTTGGGCCTTCGAAGCGCCCAATTGCGATCTTCGACAATGGCAAAAGAAAACCTCCTTCTCAAGTAGCATGTCTGAGATAGCAAAGATACATTATCCCTTCTGGTTTGGAGGGAGTGCAGCCTCCATGGCAGCATGTGTAACTCACCCTCTCGATCTAGGTTAGTTCAAATCTATTTCTGATTTCAGGGCGCTTCAGAACAGCTATCCTGATAAACGGTGTCAGTCAAGGTGCGTCTCCAAGTCCGGCAGCCTGGGGCACCTAAATCCATGCTCCGGATGCTCCCATACATCATATCGAATGAAGGGTTTCGCGGCCTTTACGCTGGATTGACCGCTGCACTCATGCGTCAATTGACTTACTCAACAACCCGGTTCGGCGTCTACGAAGACCTGAAATATCGCTACCAGCCCCAACCCACGGCATTAAACCCTCAGCCAAAGCTCTCAATGCCCCAGTTGATTCTCTTATCGGGTATTTCGGGCTTCATCGGCGGCGTAGTAGGAAACCCGGCGGACGTGCTCAACGTGCGCATGCAATCTGATGCCGCGAAGCCTCTCGCGTCGCAGAGGAACTATCGAAACGTAATCGAAGGATTGATACGAATGGTTCGCGAAGAAGGCCTCCGCAGTCTTTTCCGTGGGGTAGGGCCGAATGCGAGTCGAGCAGGCGCGATGACTACTTCGCAGCTGGCTTCATATGATCTCTTCAAGGAACTGTTCATAAAGCGTTTGAGCATGGCTGATAATGCTAGCACGTATTTAGCTGCTTCGGTGTCTGCTTCCCTCATTGCAACGACCGTTTGTTCACCGATGGATGTCATCAAGACGAGGGTGATGAGTGGCAGGGGACAGATGTCGGTGATGGAGCTGTTGAGCAAGGCGGTGCGGGATGAAGGATGGCTGTGGATGTTTCGGGGATGGGTGCCGAGTTTTATCCGGCTTGGCCCTCAGACTGCCTGCACGCTCGTCTTGTTTGAACAGCACAAGATGCTTTATAGACACATAAGAGGCATCGACATGCGAGCAAAAATGATACCATAATGGCGAGAGAGACGACAAATGTACTCACTCGAATGATTTCCGTGTGTACTGTACTGTACGCTTGCTTCCATGGCACAAGGCTTGCCTTTCCCTATCTAGGTGATGTACGACTCGTACGGGTGGGTGGGTGCTAGGGCAAGCTCGCTCAGCTCAGCTCAGTACACCCCACCCCTTTTTCATGATTTGCCTAAGACAGGAAATTAGCGGGCACATACCACCAATACTGTAAGGACTTGTCAAAATGTGTGTTTGTTGTGTTGCTCGTCAAAAGGTGTTGTGTTGTGTTGTGTTGCTTTGTGTTGCTTTGCTCGATTGCTGCTTTCCTGATGATGCGAGGGCCGCCCGACTGCCTGCATGGTGGCGTGGCGTGGCGTGGCGAGGATGCAAACATAACAAACATTACCGATCGGATGCGGGGAGAGCTTGGTGCGGGGTTTTCGAAACTCTGTTTCTTCCTAGCGCCTCGCGTCTACCATTGCAGCGTCATGAGCTTCGTTCAACCTCAAAGAATCAATCATTCATCCATTTTGTTCGACTCGACCCGACCCCGACCCCATCCATGCACCCACCGCCTCCTCCTACTCGTTCCCCATATCCCCAGTAGTACAGTACAGTCCAGTACAGCACAGCACAGCCTCCATCGTGCTCGCCATGCCAAATCCCGGAAGCTCCATGGCGTCGCGGCGAACAGAGAAAGAGAAGCAGTGCCCGTATTGTCCTCGCACCTTCACGAAAGAGGAGCACTTGAATCGTCACCGACGATCACGTATGCGCAATCTCAGATAAACCTGGTTCCGACTAAATGTATAGCAGATACTGGCGAAAAGCCTTTCCGCTGCCATAAATGCGACCGCCGATACAGCCGAAGGTGAGCCGTTCCATATGTTGTCGTTTTCCCCTGCGCTTCCATCGTTGCGTCAACTGGATAGATACAGCGGTCACTCCATGCGCATGAACAAGATCTAACTGCTATTGGAAGTGACGTCCTCGCTCGACACCTTCAAACGCACCCATCGGAAGGCACTCCTCCTTCACAACCTCCTGACCGATCATCTATACTGCCTGGTACAAGAACTGTCATTGATGCGACATCTTTAGCACAGTTGGATTCTGAACAATCTCAAGCACTCAACTACTCAGACAACCATGAAACCCATAGTTCTGCCTCGAATATGTGGAGGCACCACCATCCAAACGATACCACTCGGCAAGAAACACCCGGTTTACCACGTCTAGTCGAAGTTAGCGCTGGGGATGAAGATATCTCAATGCTGGGGAACCTTACTTCAAGAAGAGATAGCCAAACAGCAGGAGATCTGACCTCTATCAATCACACCACCGACCCTCGGTTTAGTTTCAAGCAAATACGAAACGAAGAATCGGCATCACGGATCGGGGAAGGCGAAGTTCCCCATCAAATTTCCACCCATAATGGATACACAGCACTGTCCCAGGGAGTTCAATCTGACGTCGAATTACCCCCATTACCCGCGTCACTCGAGGTTGATAGGTTTGCGGTCGATCTATCTCGGTTAGATGCTGATTTTGGACCATTTGGATACTTTAACCCGGGCATGATGGATCTGGATTACTTTGGCTATAACTCTCCTCGTTCGCCAGTTTCTACACCTCGTCTCAATAACGATCATTGTGGCAATACTCAGAGTCTTCTTTCGGTTGAAAGATTGCAGCAAGTTCAACAACTGTGGCGAGGTAAACGGGCAGCGCCCGGTGTATTACTCATTCGGTCTCTTTGGTCCAAGGTCATTCAGTACGAATCGGACAACCTCTTTTCAAACCCGACAACAGCCAACACCAACCAGACCGAGCAGGTTTTAGATGGCTCTCGACAACTAAGATGGGGCATGGACGAGGACTGTAGGAAGAGGTTGATTGACTTCTGCACGGAGATAGACAACAAGATTTACCGTGAAGGTTTAGCTGATCTTACACCTCACTTGACACCTCCTGGATCTCATACCGAACCTGTATTTGAGAGATCTCCGCCAGGGTTCTTAGCTGATGGATTTCCTACAAAAGAAGCTCTGGACGCAAGTGTAGATTTTTTCTTCCAGTACTTCCCAATGCCTTTTATACACAAGGCAACGTTCAATTCAAGAAAAACTCCGGGTTCTCTCTTGTTTTCAATGTGTCTTATTGGTCTCGCTGCTTTATATCCCGAGTCATCAAAACCGTTCGTCCTTCGCTATCAAAAGGTACTTGCCCCCCTTCCCCTTCGATGGCACTTATTCTCTAGATTTGATAGGCGCTTACTTCCCCTTGTACAGAAGTTAATAAGATATTGCAAGAGCGAGTTGACATCTATAGCACTACTTCACTGTCTCCCGGCTCAGTTTTTTGTGTCAATAGCCTCTACATTGTTGGTCGTCTATCTAGGTCTCGGACTTTGGGTACGCTCTAATATTTCCATAAAAGGCGGGTGAATGGCGCTGACTTTGAGGAATAGAACTATGAGGCTGAAGAATGTCAATCCCACATGCTTTGTGTCCAAATGTTGCACGTAAGCAAATCCCGACTGAATGGTTAAATTTATGCTGACGTTTCTCTCGCCCAAGATCATGGAAAAACATGGCCTTTTTTCAGCACACCTAGGTGGTGATCTCGCTACGCAGCTTCAAGCAGTGCCTGATGACAATGAAAACTCGTGGAAGGCCTGGGCTCGGGTAGAGTGCTGGAAACGGTAGGCAATCCAAAGTCCAAACAATCGAAGGAGATTCAGCTGAGAGGACCCAGGATGATTCAATATGCTTTATGGCTTGATGCCGCTTATGCCCGCTTGATGGGTAGTGCTGGAGTTGTGAACATGGACTATGTGGACGTTCATTTACCCTGCGACACTCTTCTCTTCGAGGCTGGTACATTCCCCAAATTCCTGCAGGCCGCGAAGCGCGGTTCGAAACTGGTAGAAGCTCGAATGGATGTCAGAAATCTTCTGGCTACGGCTCCACCTTCGCTTGACTGCACGTCGATGATTACTTTAGTGGGCTGCCTATATCTTAAAGGCGCTACCGCTCGTCATCGACTACGGGGTGGAAACGACGATCTTTGGGGAACACAATCCTGCAGTCCGGCAGAGATACTGGCGAGGGACCCGATGGGCGACACTCTCGTACCTTCTATAATACTGCTTGCACAAAAATATGGCAACCTCTTTCAGAAAAAGAACACCATATCTTTGTTGGGCTGGAACAATCTCTGCATTTTCCTGACAGTGGATTTGAATCTTCTGGAAATCGCTTTGGGTCGCGACGGCGTGGCTGCTACTTACAAGGCTACGAGTCTGGTCAGAAAATGGTCACGATCAGCCAGTGCCCGAAGAGCAATTCTCCACGCAAGTCAGATATTCGAAATTTTGTCGTCGTCGCGCCTGCACGGGTCAACTTTCGCTCGGCCTGACCTGCTTCTGTTCACTTCCGCTCTTGTGCTGAGCATGTACGTTTTCGTTATGGAGTCGAAAGCAGAAGATCAGAACACACAAGCATACGAGTTATTGCAAGAGGTCGACTGGACTGCTGTCGAAGGGGAGGGTATGCTCTATCCACCAATAGCGAATGGTATGGGCTATCAGTCCCAAGACCCGGCAATGACAGACGCAGCACGCGAATTCATCCAACATGGCGGGCCGATATCGTTTGCTAGAGAGGATCAGCTGGGAGGTGCGACGGCGGCACGAAAAGTCTTACTGAATTACATGCATCTCCTAGATGATCTCGGCAGATGGCGTGGATCCAGATGTTCACAGTTACTTAGGGCGATGAGTGATTTTGTGACGAATGAGAGTATTTAAGAAGAGAGGATGAAATACCTCAAAAAATATCAAACCTCAGTTACCAGGGTTAAAACGGAACGGATCCTGTGGCCGAGTGATGACTGCTGGGTATTGAGAGACACGACTTCAGGAGAATTCGAAGCGAAATCAACGTTATCGTCCTCAAGGTAGAGTAGCTTTAGTCATTTCAAAACAAGCGGCACTGAACGAAGCGATAGTCCACATAGCCGATTTCCGGCTGCTAGGATATAATGTACTTCATAATCAGCTAAAGCTGGGACTTCCGTGATGAAAGTATTCAACAGGTTAGGGCAATAGCCTGCTTCTCTGATCTTGCTGAGTGAGTAAAAGCGTGTATACTAAATATCGAAGCTTGTCATGCTAACAACCGAACAGTATTGTGCTGTTTATCGAGCCTTTAACTAAGCAGCGTGCGGTGGACGAGGTAATTGTCAACTGGTCTCAGACTCTGTCGCTCAAATTACTTGCTTGCACAGTTCTGGCTATCGGCGCCAGAGCGCAAAAAATTGCTCAGTTCCCCGAACTGGATGCTGAATGGGCTACACGCTGCTTCAGATTTGCTCTTGCAAAGCTAGATCACACCGGAAAGGTAGAGCTTCCATCTTAGACTTTCAGGTAAGTTGCCACTGGCGCCGGGTTTTGTCGTAATCTCTGCTAACTATTATGGCGAAAGGTCATAATTACACTTGTAAGCTCGCAACTTCATGCTGCTGGTTTCTCGGTCTGGTATGCTTTATTTGACATCTCGAAGCTGTTTTATACCGACACGTATGGATTGCCGGCTATGTCTGAGCTGGTTGGAGAGGGCGTGAAGGTCGCACTTGAACTACGTCTCAACCATGAACAAACAATTAAGGCACTGCCAATCCCAGATTACGAGCGCTGCTTGATCCAGGAAGCCTTTTGGTATGTATACGCCCTTGGAAGAAGACTCGCCGTACGGACTGGACGGGCATATGTAAGTTTCTTGCGTTCCGTTCTTTCCTTGCACAGCTAATTACACAATGCTTGAGGGCTGACGGGTCGGTCCCAGATGCTTTCAATCATCTCATCGATCATACTCCTTGTGCAGCCCCGACCATCCGAACATGGTCCGAGGGGAAGTTCGAAACACTAGCTACCATCACGGAGAGCTGTGTTCTCGCGTGGTGCACGTATTATTTGAAGCTGTGTAGCCGATCTCAATGCCAGAGTTTTGACCCACTGAAGGCCACTGTAGCGACACCCTAAATTAAGCGAAGAACACCAAAATTTCAGGCTGTCATCCAAATTCAGTGTATTCTACAGCTAATTATTATGATACAAAGCAAAGCAATTGTTTTTTTTTACAAAGATAGACGTCGCATTGCTTACATCCAAATTGCGAAGCAACCCTCTTACCTAATTGGCTAGTATTACTAGTCAACTCGCCAAGAGCCACTCTTTTCTTTAGGGGGTCCCCAAACCTCCCTCCTTTACAAGCTCTTTCTGCTCTCGTCGGCATCCTAACAAGCTCATGCCAATGAATTGGGAACCCAAAATAAGTCTAAAACCTTTCGTTTTCGTGATTCAGGTGCATCCTTTCCTATAGCAATTAATGCCTCTACAATCTAGTAGGGAAATAAGTGGGAAAATAAAGTTGTTGATGTTTTTGTTTACCTAGCCCCGCATCACGCACGCCCTGTAGTGATGGCAACCCCGTAACCCCCTGTAGAAAAGTGTGCTTCTGGCAGTTAAAGGGATACAAGCCACATAAGCCACTGGCATACCCCCCCCCCCCCCCCGGCAGCCCCTTGAAAAAAGCTATGAACTTCCCCCCCTAGTGACATACTCCATAGATCTAGCCAAGACTTTTCGTGGGTTCTGTTGTGAAGCCGCACCCGCACGCAACAGCTAAGCTATTAGCTGAGCCACCCAGCTGGGCGGACATTTCGGAGCCGTTCTCCCGCTGACCCGGTCTCACACTACACTCTACTCTCCTGCTTTGCCGCCCACGACACGAACGCGGCCTCAAAGCCTCGAATCACATCACTCCCCGCTTAGAAAGGAGATTCGCCCGGAGCTCGAGCCATGTCTTCTCGGCAATAGTCGCTCGGGGAGCACCGAGACACCACCAACTATTAGTCCACATCGAACGCTTTCGTATGATCTCCTACAGCCACCTCAAGCCTCTACTGCTTTAGAAGTCAACGTACGCCAGCCATGAATGAAAGCTGGCCTTCGAGAACAGCAAGTACTGCACTCGTCGAACTAGTGTAGGATTTATTACAAGTCGTCGTTGGTTCTCCTGTCGTATTAACATACTCCGTCTAAAGTATAAACTTACTTACCTAGGTAAGTTTTCTTATGATTTGGATCGACTTTGTTAGGAATAGGTGGCTAGAGACATACTTATACGGAAATAGGCGAGATTGCCGCTAAATATGGCCTACCACGAAATAAACGCCACTACAGGGACTGCCCATGTGAAGCTTTTGGCTTTTGTTATAAGATGTGCAAGTTAGATGCTTTTCCGGACTTTTACTAATGTCTTATAGGGCTTATCGAGGACAATTTAGGAGGGACGGATTTGTTTTGGCAGTATTATTTAAACCTCGTACCCTCGTTGATGAGGGGTCTTAACACCCCAAAAACCTACTTCCGGATAACTAAATAATAGTATAGCTAGTCACTGATTGTTCCGCCCTTGAGCTAGCGATTATAATAAAATTATACCTTAAGCCCGAGCCAATATAAAGAACGGAGACCGAAGTAGGGCAATCTTTATCGCCGTGATAGGGTCTTTCGTTATCGCTAGTATTTTCGCCGCTGGCCGAGTTGTTAGCCGCTTTGTTATTATTAAACAGTACGGCTAAGACGATTACACCTTTATATTAGTATAAGTGAATGTGCTTATAGCTTATAATAAGAGAGCGAGACTAACTAGGTTATAATTAGATCCTCGCGTTTAGACTAACCTTCGCCGTTAACTTTAGTACCTCTAAGGGCCTCGGCCTTTATAATAATAGTATCTTACTAGCTTGGACTACTTAGCTCCTTACCGCCGAGTACGCGGTAATTGTTTTGTTTACTCTTGTATTAGTTATTACTAAGATCTCTATCCTTTTACTTTATCTTAATATTATAAAACACTAGACCTTTTTTCGTATTACCTCTTATACAATTTTGTCAGTGGTAGTAATAGGAGGTGTTACTATAAGTTTTCTAGCCGCTTTTTATTACAGCCCAGTCTAAGTAGCGTATAATGCCGATATTAAGAACTTCAAATATATATTTATCCAAAAGACCTTATTAGCCTTAGTACCTATTAATATTAAAACCGACCTAGTTATCCTCGTTTTACTTATTCCCCTACTAATAACGCTACCCTTACTATTACTACAAAAGTGTGACGACTGTCGCTGCCCAGAGCCTCATTTCCACCGGCTCCACTTAGTACTGCCCGATCGGGACGTACCGAGATTACCATGGTGCTAGGCATACCAACCCCTTGTATATAGACTTCTTCTTTCCTTACCTTCTTTCCTCTGTAGTTGTAGATTCTAAGTTGATGCTTGGTATCGTCATATGTCCTGTGTTGATATGTGAGGCGTCAGTTACACGTGACTGCCGTCTTTCTAGGGCAAGCGTCACAAAAAGAGCGTCTTAATCTTGTCTTTTATTTTTGGCGTTATCTTCGTGGCTATAGTTAACGTTACCCGAATCTACTATTTATAACTCGCGACAATTGGATCTAACCCACTAGACTATAGCCGGCTAAGTACTAGTCTAGATTTTTCCTTTAATACAGGTTTGGCGCTCTTATAGTCGGCGATCGAGGTTAATATAACTATCCTCGGTACATCGATCCCGACTTTAGTTCTATTACTTAAGCGACTTATCTTAATAAATAGACCTAAGTCGCAGGCAAGGCCTAATAACACTGTTTTTCTTAATAAGCTACCACGTCGACCTAACTAGACAACTAATCTTAGTTCTAAATCGCCCTTTAATTTAATATCTACGTCGCTCCCTCGAGAGTAAGAGTCGCCTACAAATACGATCGAATTTTCTATTACGTAATTTATAGAAACAGGGACCTAATAACTATAGGTATGTTCGACCCCTCGACTTAGCGAACACTCCTCCCCCTTTAGATTTATTAATATAGATTCGACTAAATACATAGCCGATATACGAGGGTCCAAATCGGTTAAATACTGCGTTATTATTAATACTTGTATGTTTTTAAACGGATTTACTTATACGATACTATTTACTGTCAACGGAAACATCTTAATAATACACAATTGTACCTAAGTTATAGGCATATTCTTAGCCTCTTACGGCGGCGCTGCGATTTTTAGCCTATTCTTAGGACATACGATTCTACACGTTTTCGGATTCAAGACTATTATCTTAGCCTCTTTAGCCATTTATTACGCCGGCACGCTAATGTTCTAGCCGTTTAGCACCTTAGGTTTTTACCCCGCCTTTGTCATTTTTAATATAGTTATCGGCATTTCTTTGACCTGTTTAGAAATAGCTGCCGACACCTTTAATACGCTCTATAGACCACCGGAATTTACAGAAATCCGAGTTCTTTTAGGTACCGGGATAAAAGCCATAGGCGGAGTGTTAAGTTTAATACTCGCAAAATACGCTATCTTTATTAATATAGACGACACACGTAGTTTAATTTCCCTTTAATAGACTTTTTTTGTAATTACTTTGTTTATTGTCGTACTCGGGCTTGTCTTCTATTATATACCCCTGCCCGAAGTAACTAGCCAGGACCTATAACGTCGACAGGACCTCTTGTGGATAGACCCTTTAAAGAAATACCTCAGAAAATTCCTTATTATCTTTGCTCCTTTAGTACTAGCCGCTATGTCTTCGTTCTTTACCGTCGGGGCATTATCAAGCTTAAGACTCTTTATTAGCAGTGTCTTGTTTAGTATTTCAACTAGCTCGAAGACCGCTCTAATAGTTGCTATCTCCGATTTCTAGCTTCTCCTTATAGTCATCTATTTTATTAGCTTATATTTCTTCGCCTTCTTGTGTTTTCTTATACCCCCACGTTACATCCTATTCTAGGCGCATACTTATGGGATTGTCCTTGCGGTGTTGATCACTCGAGTCTAATTCTCCTTAGTTCATAGTGTTTAAGTGTTAACGTTAGTCCTTTCGATCTTCCTAGGGCCGATACTTAACCTAAATTGTGGCATCGCATTTCGGGGTCTTAGTCAGTGGACTAAGCTCGTAGGGTGTATAGTAATAGGATTTTCGAGTCTCGGAGCCTGTGTCTGGCTATGGGTTATGTTAGCCGTTGCGAACAACTATTTCGCACGATATGCCTTTTATGTTATTACGGCTCTCTTTAGGGCGGGGATTCTTTTCCCTATTTACCTCATCTTAACACGTGCGACACATTATCGACGGGCTGTGGCCAAGGTATTCTAACGGGTATGACTGTTGGAAGAAGGAGGTGTGTTGATTTAAAAAATTTGCGTTCTTCTGAGTAGAGTCTGATTCTGAGATAGCGCAATAACGACCCGAAGGTAAAGTGGGCGAAACTTGTAATAAATAGTCTTGAAAATATATAGATTTTCGCAAGTCCTTGGTCTCTATTAGCCCGTAATTCACTTACTTATGCCTTGTGAATGCGCCTTACAGGCTGATTTCCACTCACTTTAGGCGAACCGCAGAGTAACTATGCCGTTAGAACGCGTCCTATCCCCTCTAGTGCCACCAGAAACACTATCCTGAAGAGCCTGTAATAGCCCCTGTAAAAGGATCAACCTTCACATGCGTGCATTTCTGACGACTGTCACTGTCCAAGTAAGCACAATTCAGATATCTTCAAATTAGTTCAAGACCAACGCTTACGAGTTTTAGGTATAGTACTCCAACTGCTGAATGATCAAGGTCTGGGAATCAGATTACCCTCAAAATCTAGACTTCTCGGTCCTATCACTCCCCAGGAATGAGATAACGCCGTCGCATCTTCGACAGCATTCCCTAGGCATCTAGTGGGTTGGAAGTTGGACGGTCTTGTGGTCCTTGGCGTAAGTGTTAGAGAATGGCCCTGTAGCGATGTACTTGCAGAGTATTGTAAAAGTTGAGGCATCGGATGAGAGAGCAAATTTATCTAATTCCATTTCACGTCTCCATGAACCAGTCCTCACCACAGAGTTTCTGACGCTTTGCCGATCGCAAGCCCCGCCACCAGCATCTAAAACTCTGGTATATGTGGTGTTTCACAAATAAATCATGAAATCCGTAATGCTCTTTTTTTGGTGGTGTATTGATTGGTCTAACAATTCGTAACGAAGGTACTTTGAAAAAGGCTCTGAAGATCAAGCAATTATACTCATCAGCTCCAATATTCCTCCTGGTACATACTCAGTTGAATGTCGACCATAAACGCGATCCCTTCTTACACCAATGTTGTGGCCAAAACAATGGTTGCCTGCATCCTGCATGAGAAAAGACAAAACCCCTTAGATGCAATAGAATTTTAAGATTCCAGTAATGCAAACCCAAGCTGTGAATCAGACTACTCTGACAAAGGAGCAGTGTCGACATAGAGATAGGGAAGCATGGATGCAGGGTGCCGGTCACCTGTGACCTCAGCATCCTGCACAGTTTGTCTAACTTCAGCAACCTCACTCTCAGTCAGCTTTATACCAAAGCTTCCCAGATTCTCATCGAGATTGGCCGTCTTTGTTGTTCCTGGAATGGGGAGGATATCATCTCCTAGGGACATCAGCCAAGCCAGTGTGAGTTGCCCGCTCGTGCAGCCCTTTTTCTTCGCCATCTCTGTAATCTTCTCTACCAGTTTGAGGTTTCGAGAAAAATTTTCCTTCGAGAAGCGAGGCAAAAGACTCCTTCGATCACCAGGACCGAAATCATCATGGCTCTTAAGCTGGCCAGTGAGGAAGCCACGGCTGAATGGCGAGTAAGCAACAACAGCCACACCAAGCTCGCGACAGGCTTCAAGAAGGCCATTGTGCTCAATATCCATGGAGAAGGGTGAAAATTCGACTTGGACGGCGGCAATATGATGAACTTTACAGGCTCGACGGAGCGTCGCTGCGGAGCACTCGCTTAGTCCGAGGTATTTAATTTTGCCTTCGTTCTTCAATTCTGCCATCGTCGTAACGGTAGTCTCGATTGGCTGACTCGGATCGATACGATGGCAGTAATAGAGATCGATACTGTCCCCAGGTTCCAATCCAAGTCGCTGAAGACTGCTCTGGCATGCTGCTCTGATGTAGGCTGGATCGTTTCTCATTCCTGCTGCCCTGATGCCGAATTTGGTGGCAAGAAATACACCACTTCGTTTTCCGGACTTTTTGAGCCATCTACAGAACGCGGATCAGATTCCTCCCTTAATGTTTCGCAGATAGAGTAGAAAACCTACCTTCCTATTATATCTTCGCTATCAGCATAGACATCGGCAGAGTCCCAGAACGTGACTCCCGACTCAAAAGCGTAATCCAGGAATTTCAATCGATCCTCATCGGGAAGTAGCGTATTGTAAAACATTGAGAGGCCCATCAGACCGAGACCTTTTGAGAAGTTAAGTTGATGTATACGACTTTCCTCAAGAAGGATCATATCATACCTTGAGCGGTAACGAGAGGGCCATCTCTTCCAAGTTGTCGGGTTGGAAGTTTTGAAGACATTGATGTAAAATTCAAGCGATGACGATAAGGAAACTCGGATTTAGAAATTTGCGAGACAAAAGATCTGTCGAAGCGATGGTGTAAAAATATTGATTCCTTGCATGGGAACGGCGTTGATATATGATTGATGGGAGACGCAAGATTCGGGGATAAGAGGAAAGCTTGATTAACACCAGTATGGCACGATCTGGGTTTCAAAATAAACCGTGGGGTCCACATTTAGGAACCTGGCGAGGTTCCCCAGCTCAACCGAGCTCAGACTCAAACACAAGTGGTGGTTGACCTTTCTAACTGCCGCATACCGCACTTATAGCCGTGGATGGCGTGGGTGGCGACCTCCCGATCACAAGCGAGAACAAGAGGTGGTGTAAGAGGCACCACTTAGCATGCACTCTGACCGCCCAGGGATAATTGTGACAAGGGCCTATTTGCGCAAGGCTCCCATGCGCTTTGAGAAATACGAGTATGCTACTTGCTTACAGGCACGCTAAGATAAGAAGGGAGTTGACCAATCGAATACCAGTGGAACCCTATTTGTGACTAGCTACACATGTCGTCTCAGTTATGTCCGGCATCCGGAGTGGGAACCACTAAGCGGTCTAGAGTGGCTGGATAGGAGTTGGCGGGACGGCAAGAGTCAAAAGCTAACCACAATGTTGGTAGTGGAAAGAAATGGACAAGTCCTGACGCGGTGAGAGAACTAATGAGAAAAGGGCCATGACAAGATGACATAGCGATAAGCCATACCGAGATGATAGCATTGTAGTATGACTGACGATGTGACAGTTCAGCCATAATGGCAGAAGTGACAAGACAACAGCTCCGGCACTGCAATAATACTGAAACGGGAACGTCACCCCACAGGCAACTCCTCGACTCTGCAACCCAACCCAACCGTTCTGCAGTAGAGATGATGGGGTGTCCACTTGGAGACAGCAGCCTTTTGAGGGCATACGCCACGAGCGACGAATGTGGAAGCTCACGCTGCAGTTGTACGGAAGGGGTCGTAAAAAATAAGCGTCAACCCTCAGATTCTGCCTCGCTACTTCAGGCAAATAGTGGAGCAAATCGAAACATTCGATGCAGTTCTATGGTCATGAGGAGAGAATCGAGGAGACCACTGATCGTTGTATTGGATTCCCTCGAGCTCCGCCGAAACAGCGAATGGGAGATCTCTGGACTGAGATTACGAAGGACTTGGTAGCGCGGGAAGCTATCGAGGAGCTTGGATATGATTATGAGGAGACAGAATTCTTCTTCTATGTTCTTCAGTATCTTCGATACGTAAGTCACTTCCCTCTCCGCTTCGGCCACAGCAACTGACGTTCTCGAACTAGTACAAGTCTCCGAATGGATATATGGGACCGAAGAGACAGACGACGAGAGCGAGACGATTTCACAGACGTTTGCTGTAATTGCGGGCGGGTGATCGCACCTCCCTACATCGTTGCTTCCATGATCCTCTCTTCTAAGTGACCTGCCTCGTTGCCACGCCATGACATGGTCAGGTCATCGTAGGTATGATGCGGGCGATTGCGAAAAGGCAAGGCAGTTGGAGAGAGGTACGAGGAGGGTCGAGGTGGTCGCAAAAGCGTTGTTGAGGAGAGGGGATTGGTGCCATAGGCGAGTGATTTATAGCAAAGGCGTGCTAGGTGCTGTTCGAATCTCAGTAAACTATAGTAAAGATGATATCAGGCTCGGAAGAAGCTGCGATGTTACCTGATGGATGTATTGGAGCTTCTATTCCCGACTCTGATTGTCCGGAGATTCCTTAGATTCAGCCGAAGAGACGCTGGGCTTGAGAGTCTGGAAATGACGAGTTTCAGCATAGTCATCCAGACGTAGTATGGTTGCTTGGCAGGAACGCAAACCCGTCTTGGGGCTCCAGCTTGGTTTATGTTGGTTTATCGACAATAAAGAATCTCGCTGTGCGAAGTTGAGGCGTGCCTGGAACTGTTCATTGGGAGCCGAGCCGAGCCGTGTCGCCGTGCTGCTTCACGACCAGCTTCCTCCACGACAAAAGCCACCGACATGCAAACATCCAGCCCGCAGCCACCTGTGTCGGTTCTATTATTATTCGGTTCCACTATTCGAATACATAACACCCCATCTGCTTTCTCTCCGGTCTTCTGGGATCGTGGAAGTGCCGCCATGCATTTATATAAGGTATGGTGGTCAGCGGCTAATTTTAGCCACGCCCAACCTCAGCAGAGCCGGCTTCCAATAACCTTAGGCTAGATGGGCGTCAACAACGAACCCTGATACGGAGGCCGAAGGAGGACCCCGATTTTGATGCACACCACCAAAGATTAAAAAACATCTATACTTCGCATGAGAGTACTTTCGAACATTTCGGGAAAGTGATGTGGTAAAAGATCAATTGCTAGTGACTCACAGCACGTTTAAGAGCTGCAGTTCCATCTCTCGAAACCCCGAAATTGCAGCTGAAACCTCGTGCCCGAATGCGATTTTCGAGTAAGGCACGATTGTCTTGGGGATCTCGATGCCTTTGCATAGCTCATCGAATTATGGCTTCGTTTGGTCGTCATCTCTGATGCTTGCAAACTTCTGGTTAAGAATTCCTGCCCGCCTCTTCGGATCCGTAGGGAAGATGGTCTCTATCTTCCGCTGTTCCCGCCTAGTGTCCGTCGTCCATTTGACTCTGAACTGACACGAAAGGCACTAATCTGATATCCATGGAGAATTTAATCTTCGCTGCGACAGAAGTATCAAAATTCAGCTCTTGTCTGGTTTGAGGCGGAGATCTTGTAGCCGGCGAGGGGCTTGTTGTGCGGAGAAGGGATCGCGAGCTTTCTCGACACGGTACGGAGCAGCAACCGCAAATATATTCCTATTCTTTTGGAAGCCTCTCGGTCTAGTTTGTGTAGTCCGAGTTGTCAAGGCGGGAAAAGCTACGGCGGGAGCTCTGGCGGCGGTGATTGCGGGAGAAGGACTGTTGATGAGAGCCGGGACCTGATTCCGTGGAGTGCTAAGCCCAACTCCATTGTAGTACTTAACAAGCATCTGTGCCGCAGAAGCACGCTCCTTCGGGTTGACGACTGCCATTTCCTGAATCTTTGAAACAGTGTCGATATTTGAGGCTGCATGTAAAACCGCCTCCTGGACATCCTCAACGGACTTAAACTGATTCGACCTCTGACGAAACCCTCCTGCATCCAACGTCCACAACATCGTGACGAAGAGTGACCAAACATCTAACTTGGACGTCTGACCCCCTTTCCGGAACATCTCAGGGGCCATATACATGCGGCTACCGGCAAAGGTTGCGGCATCCACAACGCGGTTGCAGAGACCAAAATATCTGAGCTAGAATTGATATTGACCGCCCGGTTGTGATACGTAGAGAATGTTCTCTGGCTTTACATCTCGATGTTGGGGAAAAACATTGTCATTCATGCCTCTTTCCGATGTCAATCTCGTCATTTTCTTTTGTGATGTTTCGCCAATGCATCTGATCCCTTTGAACGCCGCTTCCCTCTTCCACACCTGCTTCCGCGTTGCGACTGGTCGACAGAAGGATAAGGTCCCTTTCAGACATTCATCCCGGCAGACGCCAAAGGACAAGTAGGCGCACAGAGCTTGAGCTGCCGCCTATCCACCTGCGGGAGGAAGCCTATTCGCCTCTGGGCCGGACCATATTCCAGCGTGTACGGAACGTACGTATTGCGGGGTCGAGTCCTGCCTGGGAACTTGCCAAAGATCCCTTCCCGCCCTCTGTCTTATATGCTAGTAACGCTGCTCATCCAGGTCTGACCATCGGCTGTGCTTTGCCTGCCGTCTTTCGTAGTCCTCATCTTCCTGATACAGATGGTGAATGAAGGATACATCATAGCCAATACATCGCTGAAAGGCAAGGGCTTGTAATGTGGTCGGCGGCTAGCAAACCGTTAGACAATGACGCCCGAAAGAACCAGCAGAGTCGATCAGCATATACGCTTCTGACACCTTCAGAAATGGGATGAACTAGTTGGTGGTGAGTGTTAGGGTCCAAGGGCTGAAACGTACTGCACCGCTAGAAGTAGGAGTAATTTGGGCTCGCCAGTTACAAAGTAGTTGCAGCCTACGAAGGCGCGGCGTTGAAAACCGTCCGTGCACGAAATCTGGAGGCTACCGTATCGACTGGCATACAGCGCCATGGCGGGATATCTTTTTTTTAGTATTTTGATAGTTTTGGACGTGGCGCTGTGGTCAAGAGTGGCGCTGTAGATCATAATTTCCCCCTGAATCCCCACCAAAACACCACCTTTTGGATGTCTAACTCTGCCACTTCTAACTAAACCTGTGATCCCAAAACAACACTTTTGTATGGTATCGTTAATATGCCGCCAATTCCTCGTGTCCCTGTTGGTCCTTTACCACCGGGGCAAGCTACCCTGAATTTGCAGGGCCTTTTGCAACCTCCTAAGCCTCGTCTTCGCCATGGCCGTACAGCAAAAGATACAGCACCTCGCTCTGCTCGTGTTCTTGGCCGCAAGTAT
>MU270676.1:21771-37389 GCA_021432625.1 Leptodontidium sp. 2 PMI_412 | reverse complement strand
TGGAGTCTCTACCTGCCCCGCAGCAAGCAAGAAATCATCCAGCCCAACGGCACCATCGACGAAACCCTCTTCTTCGCACACCTCATAATCAATACGGAGAAACTGCTCCTGCACCGGCCACACTCGCACCTACCGTACTCACCTCTCGAATCCCGCTCAAAGTGCACGCCACCGCCGTCGACACGCGGGACAAGATCATTTTTTCAGCAGTCGCTGGCGATGCATACGGCGAAGGCGCTGGATGCGCTAACGGCGTCGATTATGCTGTTTGCGTTCCCTGGGAGGGCGATTATACATAGTCCGATTGCGACGTGTGCGTTGGCGTTAGCGGTTATGGCACAGGTTAGTGCTTGTGGTTTCTTCAAGGATGGAGAGGAGAGGGGTGGGAGTAGTGGTGAGAACGGTTTTGCGGGGAAGGAGAGGGCGTACGCGGAGGGGAGGGATAGGGTGAGATTGGGACTTGGGGCGCTGAGGACTGGTGTTAGGGTTTGGGAACTTGCGAGACGGAGTGTGAGGGAGGTGGTGGGGGTTTCGAGGGAGTTGCTTGTTGGTGATGCGGTGACTGAACGATGTAAGAGTGGTGGGGGGGAGGAGTGAAGAAGGGGGCGTGGAGATAGTTGTCCGGTGACGAGGATATGCTCGGCATTTTACTATTTTGGACATGATGACTTACATTTTTGAGGGGTTTGAAACCTAGCGAGGGTTCATGAGTTTGGTGTGTTGGACTTGGGACTCGAGTATGGATTGGGGTACGGTGTTCAGCGAGGCTGTTTAGCAAGTTATACACCCTATGCTCTGGGAGAAAGAAAAGGAAGTGCTCTAATAACACTCCTCTTGGAAATATGAAGGTAGAGAATGCGGCATTGAGACGGATACTATGTGCAGTAATACATCCCTGTCATTCATTGTAGTTTTCACATCGCGGAGATTCATTGTTTTTCGCTCATGTTTTTATTTTGTTCTAATGTGCAATTCACTGCCACGCAGTCTGAATCATTCGTCCCATCAAGGAGACGGACAGAAAACAGACGTTAACGAAAAGTCAAGTCACAGAACAGCCAGAAGGGGAGGAGAATTACTAGTGAGCCCAGCGGGAGTCCTTCAGGCCACTGACCTTGTCTTCTCCAACTGAAGCAAAATTGTTGATGCTGGCAGCAAGGTGAGAGGTAGCGGCAGCACCAAACAATGGGTTGGCAACAACAGGAGCAGATCCAGCATCTTTGAAGGCACTGGTCTGGGTCGAACTGGAAGGGACAAAGGCAGGAGCCTGTGGGGTGAACCAAGAAGTAGGAACTGGTTGGGGGGCAGCGGCAACACCACCAGCCCGCTGCTTCTGAATCAGCTCTGCTGCAATAGCTTGCTGGATACCAGCAGCGTCAAGACCATGCAAGGAGAAAGGGTTCTCTGCAGATGCAGATGGGACGGCTGACTGGGCAGTGGCAGTGAAACCATTGGCAGCAACTGGGTTCTGGCCAGGACGAGACGCAGTATATTGGGTAGTGACACCAAAACCATTGGACGACTGCATGTTCTGAGCCGATTCCGCCGTGATACCAATGTCCAAATTGGCATTGAAAGCATTCTGCGTGGATTGTTGCTGAACCGGCTGACACGAGAAGACCGGCTTGTTGTTGTCAATAAGGGAGATCGTGTTTTGCTGGAAAGCAGGCCTGACATTCTCATTGGAAGCACTGACAACAAACTTAGGAGTGGCAGTGGCACGAGCTGAACCAGAATTGACGTTCTAGGAAGGTGCTGCCCAGCGAGACTCTGCCAGTTTCGGCAATTGAGCCAGAGCCTGCGAGACATCCTCTTGGGAAGCCTGTGGGTCGTTCCATACAGCTTAACTAGTAGCTGGCGTACCACCAACCATATCCACGTGTATAGACGCTTGGAGTGAGCCACGCGCACGTTCGAATATCACGGAAGAAGGGGCTGCGCAGCGGGCAGAGGGAAGTATAGATGTAAGTATACAAGACTGGTTGGAAGAAGAGAGAGACTAGATACAGAGAGGCGGGAGGATGGAGAGGCGGGAGGATGAGAGGCGGGAGGAAGAGACACAAGCGGGTGGCCATATTGTAGAGCGTGGGTGGTTCGATACACACCGAGCGGTTTGATAGTATTTACTACGGTGAAATTGCCTCTAGAGACTTGAATGTACGGGATAGGGAGTAGAAGTAAGAAGCCTCATTTGAATGTACGTGATAGTGAGTGGAAGTAGGAATTGAGAATTCTTGGTGGAGTCCTTTGTTTTGAGACCGAGGCGATGGCTGACGAAGAAGTATGTGGACCTGTCCAGCCTCGGTTGCCGAGACGCTTTTCCACATCCTAGCTTTCTTACCCCGCAACGCGGCTTCTTTCCCAACGATTCATTCCGCCGTCCGATTCAGCAATCCAGCGAGGTGCAGCCATGGAGGCATACGATCAAGAACCAGAGGAACAAACAGCTGCCGCAGATTCATTGCGTATTGCTGAATTTGCGACACCAGATGCTATAATAGAATCAGCGAGCGAGCAGGGCGCCGCCGATGTTGTTGCCTTCAGATCAGGTCCAGCGTTCGATACAACTCGTGAAGGTTCGTTCAATTGCGTATCTCCAGCTGTCCTTACTAAAACAAGTTCTTATAGGGCGTCACCCCGCACATGAAAACCTTCAAGCAGGCCATACCTTCCATCTATTCCCGAAGCTGTCACTCGAGCTTCGCCTTCTGATATGGGAACAGACCTGGCCGGAGCCTTGACTCATTGAAGCCGCAATCTGTGAGGATGAAACGACCATAGAATACGAAGATGTCGCGATTCTGCGCTTCGCAGGCTCATTATCTACGTTGCTAGATGTGAACTTTAGCACGAGAATTATCGAGCAAGGTCCGGCAGAGTCCTGCCTTCCTCCAGTGTCACTTTACGTCTGCCACGAATCGCGCAAGTATACATTGAAGCAATATCGGCTTATGGAGCATACGGGTGCGAAGGCGGGCTCGTTCTACTTCAATCCTCGCCACGATGTTCTCTGGTTCAGTTTCGACTTTACCGACGAGCCTGACTATCTTCGAGATCTGCTGCGTTGTTATGGCGAGCAGCTCAATGATATTGAGAGCGTGCTTATCGAAGAGGCAGAGTGGGAGGAGTTAACGCCTGCAAGGTACAAGTCGAAGTATCTTTCGCGTCTAAGAGGCTTGAAAAGCATCACGGTCTTATTCAGAGATGACGATGACGATGACGAAGACAAAGATAGCGTTCAGGATGTTGACGAGAATGACGGGGGAGAAATTGCCAACAATGAGGACAATAGGGAGCTCAACAATAGGCATGATTGCAGCAAAGAATTAGACACTGAGGTTACAAAGCTTCAAGCGCGTGCAGACGAGCTCAAGAGGGAATACGCAAAGCTCTCAAGAAATCAAGATGGGACAGCAAAGGATTTCCGCTGCATGGATCGTTGTGGCACGTTCTATTGAACACTTGTATGACTTTCGGCGCAGTAGGCACGAGGCAACTTACCTACGGTATTTTAGAAATATCTGTTATATTCTGATGCTCTCGAGCTGCACAGCTCTTTGGAAGCAAGAACGACGATTCCGGGCTCGGATGATCCGCAGGAAGTAGACTCAGGCGTCACAGGCCATCACACCCTCTCAGGCTGCATCCAGGATTTCGCGTACCCTATGCCGACGAATCTTCTACCGCATCACTTTGAGACATAGCGTCAAGAGATGAGTGGGATGGTTTGGTTTGCCTCTGCTCCAGAGATACGGTACATCGTGGTAGAATACCAATGAGAAAACAACTCCACTCGATTGCTTTGTTTGGCTGATGCTGTAAATTTGAATTGTGGGCATGCCAATGGCGAGGAAGATAATGTGCATGCAATCATACATACTGCAGCAGCGGCTGGATGTGCCCGTTCAAAGAGTTCCTCCTCTAGTCTTTGATAGGGTGCGTTTGTACGGAAGGAGAAGTGAAGTTATTTCCACGATCGAATTCAGTCATCTGCAAATCCGACAAAGTAAGACAAGCGCGGGTTTTTGCTGTCGCTGAGCCAATTCCTAAATCCGTAACGATCAATCTCCATTAATTATTTGTTGCAATTCCCATTCACTACGAAGGCGGCAACAACTGGTAATGGTCCATCACGTGTACCAGAGCCAATCAATCTACTTGGATGGGCATAAAAGTGGGTATTTTGAGTGAAGCGAAGCTTGGACTAGACCACTACCAGTTGTTGCCCGCCCTTCGTAAGGTCCCACCAAGACTCAAAGCTCGGACAAAACAGTGGCTTTTAGTGCGCTTATCACACCCTAGTAGAGTATGCGCAAGCTGCATGCGCCCCGCCCGTCGTTAAACGCGCATTCTCCGAAAGCAACGACTCTTCAATGGCTTCTTCCAATACATCAGCACATGTCTGAGGGGAGAATTGCTAGTTCTAGACGGTTGGGAGGGGAGCAAGTGGTAGCTCTACTCCGTCGTCGAACTCGCAGCTGCCAGCTTGTTAATCGAAACAATCTCTTACCGGAAGGTGACCGAGATAGTGGTGGAAGAATGCCTCAGCATTTGGTGAAAATGGTAAGTATAAGCTTTTACCTCTACAGCATATAAGGGATGTTTGCTGACATTGCCTCAAGAGGAGTACCGATCGAGAGCCATCCTCCCATGTCAGGGCAAAACGCACTAAACGACCTAGAAGAAACAAGCCCCTTGACGACGAAGAGGTTGGAGACTTTATAGTCGTAGACACTGGGATAATCGAGGACACGGGGACAAGCGGGAACACAGAGACAATCGGGGAGGCAGGGACACCCGGCGATACAGGGACTGTGGAGGACAACGGGACAATCAAGGACACAACGACAGTAGAGGGCGAAAATCCAAAAACAACGTCTGCGTCCGGCGGTCCCGATGCAACTGGGGCTACGTTGCAAGGCGACAGAACAGCAGTTCAATCCAAGCATCAAAAATCAGACACAAATTCCGACGCTACCCAGAAGGCCAGGGATGCTTTATTTGTACTTGATTCTGCACCGGACTTTGTTGAAAAGGCACGAAACCGGCTACACATTTCTTTATACATTCCCTCACCGGACGGAGAAAGTCAGCAATCGGGATTCATACGGCCTTCAATTAACACGTACCACTCCGCTTCTGCCACTGAAGGTTCTTCCGGCCTCGCACATCTACATAATGGAGAATGGTCTCCTCCACCAACAGACGCCCCAGATGATTGTCAACGTCCTCCTAGATCGGCTAAGTTATTATCTAGTTCTCAGGAGCTGTCACCCCCGGCTATTCCAGCCTTGAAACAGTGCCAACCGAATCCGAATACGTTGCCAGGGCGAGAGACGGAACAAAGTGCGAGAGAGCCATCAACTCTGAGGAGAATTGATAAGCCTCCACAGAGCAAACTTATGGCTGAAGGAGATTACTGCTCACTAAAGTTTGGCATCTCAGGAGTTTCTATAGGCCGCCAGACTCGCCAACCCGCCTCTATAGACAGTCCTCCACCACATCATACCAACAGACATTGTCTTGGAACTGTCAGGAACGATGAAGTGAGAACTCGATCCTATACTAAAAATTCTGATCTGCCCGACGATCCCCAAGCATTCCTTCACTTACCCGGCCAAGCCTCGAGACAGAACATGGGTGTTGGAGAGCCATGGACCAGTTCGCTCACTAGCCACCATGACCAGCCTACTCAGCAGTTACGCAAGTTGAGACCGGATGGTGCTGGCAAAGCTTCCCAAAGCCAAGGCATTCCCCCTTTCGACCCTAACAAACTACAACTATCATCGACTGGTATGACAACTACCAATAACTCTATCTGTAAAGCACCTCGGCTGGTGCGTCAGCCCCTACTCGAGCAGAATACATTTACGTCCCTCCTAGTATCGAATTGCCCTGGGCCAGCCCTATCTCTTTCACCCACCCCCTCCAACTTCGCAGGTACTAGGGCCACAACACCACAGGTGCGCTCAATACCAGCCCAAGTGAATCATGTTGGTCACCAACCTCTGAAACCGACCAAAGATCCATCCCCGTCTCACCACAACAGCATGTGGATGAACGTCATGACAGGCGTTTTTGAGACATCGAGAACGGCAAATGACAAGAAAAGGCTCAGGAATAGGGCTGCAGAATTTGTAAGATAATAAACCAAGGTCTAATTGACGTCAATACTAACATATGTATAGATAGCTGGACGAGAGGATGTAGAACTAGAAGAAGACGAAACCACGGGAGGACGAAAACGGGTATACCCAGATGTATGCGGGGCTGTCGTCGACAAATCTAGTGCAAAGGGACTAGTGGCCATCACTGTTCATGGCTTTTCTGTTCAGCAAGTTGATACAGGGCAAGGACTAATAGGCGACCTCTACGCGGAACTGACCATCGGGGTTGGGCAAACATGCGTAATTCATGGAAGCTCTACGGTACTATACTACAAGCCCCGAAAGGTCCCCGCTTCAGATCATGCTCAACCATCCCAAGCAAGAGCGGCTACTCAGCCTAGACAATGGAGCATTCGTGAACTAGTAAAGTTCGCTTCGTCGCCTCCCGAGATCGTCGTCAGACTTCAAATGGACGAGCTAGGAAAGTTCAGCGCGCCCTACGAATTCTCCGTCTGGAGACATAAGATCAAGACCACAGAGTTTTTTGCCTGGTTCGGAAGTCAAACGGGTCGTGGTGGTGTAAGAGGTCCCCCGTGCCTAACTTTTACACTCAAAGATACGATGCCAGACCGAGAGTCTCGCGACATTACAATACTCAACGAGGACGATTTCCGCTGGATGAGAAAGCATGTTATAACACAGCGTGACAGGGCGGTATTGTTCATGCCAGGATTGAAAGACTTTACTATTTTAGTCACCGATCCAGAATGGGTTTCTCAGAGTAGGAGAAGATAATGAGGCGATGAAGTCAATACGTAGTCCATGCGGAGATGGAGTTACTCATGTTCTACGAAACACATGCAGCTATCCATCTTGTTTACAATTACATAAGCATAAGCAAGCGGTCTTGCTATCTATGTGCAGCTTGCTTCAGTTCCATGGACAGTTTGTCATGGAAAAAGCTCATCAACAGCTCTATTGCCTGTGGAAGGTTCCTTCCCGACTTACCTTTTAGAGCATCCTGAGCGAAGCCTACCTGCAGCCACCGTCGGAATGCCCGGCACGGATGAAGCGATTGAGGAGCAGGGTCAGGAGGGGGGCAGAATGGCAGACAGGGTGCCGGTCAATGTCTTCGAAAACGTATCAGCTGGGGAGGCATCCCATCAAGTAATCGTATCGACAATTGGAATTCGTATATCAGCCTCGACTGTCACAACTGAAGTTAGAGCGATGCAGTGCCTTGGGCAGCTCTCCGATACCAGTATTTTACAGATCTCACAAGACCATACGGCTGCAAGCATATCTCAGCAGGAGGCCAAAGGAGGTCAGGATCAAACGCTGGACAAGTTCGAAGGCACTTATGGTGCAGGAAAGACACTCTAACACTTGCGGAGGAACGAGTTCTGCGTCGATTATTCATTTATAACCCTATCTCAAGCCTCTTGCCACAACTTTACTCGCCGTCTGACCTTACAGTCAGATAACCTTCCGGACCTCTTGCTGAGCTCCATGCACTCCCTTTCGATCCTGTAATAGCCCCTCTAAGGTACTACTACTCAAATGGTCGATCCATTGCTTTGCTCTAGCTCCAGCAGTGACTCGTACTGCCGAAAACACATTCTCAGATGCCACCGCGATTATTTGACAAGAACCCAGGGCTGCCAGCATATCCTCGAAGATATTTTATGAACCTTTCCCGTGGCTTGACCAGACTGTATATGGATGCATTCCTGCTTTGAGCCCTTGTCCTCCCAACCTTGTTGTAGCTCAACTACATCCTTATCCATGCCACTAGCCTTTGCTCTGGGCTGCTCGTGTAATCTGCGACTGACATTCCTAGAAGCTTCTGCACATGTCTCCCAAGCACTGCTTTGCGCTCTCCTTCTCGTCCTGTAGCCGGTCGCATTCTTTGCAGTCGTTGTCGTCATTATCATCGCCTGAGATCCTCACTTGTTGTAAGAGGATCCGTAATTTACCGTCGATTTCTTCGAGGCGACTTTCGAAGTAGGAGGTCGTAGCAACGAACTGTCATTATCATATCAAATAGTTTTCCACATTTCCCGTGCCCTTTTCAAAGTCCTCACCTGCCTCAATAGTGATTTCCAGATCAGAAATAGCCGCTCGGAACCTTTGAGTGGCTAAGGCACAAGCCGCAGCCATCAAGCTTTTGATCTAGAGTGAGAGAGAGAGCAGCATAGCTTGGGTTTGGCGCAGTTCATTCAGGGCGCACCCGTGTTGGGGTTTGGCGTAGCCGCTTCAGGCAGGGAACGTGGGGTTACATGCCCATCGCAGATGCGAGACGACACTCGAAAACATTTCCAGCCGGAACATCTTCTCTGCCATCGAAGTCTGGCAACACCCATCGACTTGGTCCGATTAACCATTCTCTGGCCAGCCGTCTGTATGCCACCAATCAGCTCAGCTAATCCCCAAAAGCAGGAATCACATGAATCGATCCTTCGATCACGGCCACTCTCCCTAACCAACGATGGATGGCATTGTAAGACTCGTATCCAAGTCCGCAGCTACTGACGATGGAGTTCATATGACTTCGAAGAGAGAGAGGGACGAGATTCACGATAGTTAACCGTCCTGTTCGCTGCACGATCTTTGTATGATCACTCGTGAGGCAAAGAACATTGCCCACAAGGAGAGTAAGGATCAAGAGCGCATGATATCGAGTAGTACCTCCTAAATGCTTGTGGACTCGCGGATAAAAAACATGCTTAAGAAATTGGTACGTCGTGTAGAAAACAATAGGAAGGGCTGCAAGGGCTGCAAGGGCTACGGCATACCACTAAATGGTATCCATTTCCGAGAGTTCTTGAAGAGATTGACATAGTATGAACCGAACGTACCGAGCAGCAGAAACGATACAGGTTCTGATAGATCGGTTTATGGGAACGCATTCAAATCAGAAGCCAAAAGCTGCCCTGATGTTCAGTATGCTTGCGCACATAAATTGGATCGTAGGTTGCGTTCTAGCAATGCGTCTCTAGAAGAGACGCCTTTAGAAGCGAAGCCCACAGAAATAGCTCCTTCAGAAATGGCTTCTCCAGGAAATAGCTGTAATTGGCCGATTCCATCTCCCCTTGTGCCCATCTCCCCTTGTGCTCAAATTCCCTTAGGTTTAAATTCTTACAGTTTGGACCTTGAATAGATCTAAATGGGGCATAGGTATAAATTTGAATAACCTCATGTGGTTACTGTATATTCTAGACGCACATAACTGGAACCTGGACGGAAACGAAATAGCGATTTACAGTCATTTACTGGAAGAGTCATTTTCTGAAGGAGCCATTTCGGAGGAGCCATTTTGGAGCATTGCTTCTAAAGGCGTCACTTCTGGAGGTGCATTGCTAGAACACACCTCCCCATCCAATTAATGTACAAGCATGCCGTGGATTTGGAGTTTCGCTTATAGCCACCTAATCCGGTAGGGAATCAATATTGACCATTGGCCCACGTGACTTGAGACGCACACATGGCTCTAATGAGTTCTCCAAAGCTCCAATTTCTGCTCTTCATCTTTGAAGGCCAATTAATGGCATAGATTTGCGAAGTCGATTATGAATGTAGCGCTGGCTTGGTCGAGAGATGCAAAATTGGCTGCTGAAATGGCGGCTGAAATGGCTGCTGAAATGGCTGCTGAAGTGGCTGCTTTTTGGATGTGTGGCAGCCAAAATAGAAGCTCGGTAGAAGTATTGCAGAAAAGGCTGCGATAGCTGCAAGCGCCACCGCATACCACTGAACGGTATCCATTTCCGAGAGGTCCTGATAATGTGGAGATCGAGTTTACCCAGCCGCAGAAACGATGCAAGTCCCGCCAGATCGGTTTGCAAGATCGCCTTCAAGCCAGAAGCGGGAGCTAGTGTCACTAGCGCGCATGTGCATGCGCCCCACTATTCTGAGCTTTCGCTCCAGCCTCGTCTCTTTTCTGCCTCAAGAACAACAAACAATTGTCAACCTCCACCACAACTCCAGATTCGCGTCGCAGATTCTATATCGACTTAAAAATGTCCAAATACTGCACTGCTAGAGTTTGGAGATCTGCGGAGTTGACTCGACGCCTCTGACGCGTTTAGCGCCAAGTCAAGTTCACTTTCTGCGACATTTCTACAACTTCTCCTCCACAACTCGCCTTCACAACCAACCTCAAATTCCGTCCACAGCCACAAAAGCGTTGATCGAGATTCTACATCTCCGCAGCAGCAAAAGCACTGAGCTTCTGCACTACATCAACTCCGCAACAAACAAAAGGCAACCTCCCAACGACATCAAACGCCCGGGAAGACAATAATAGTTAGGCATTTAGTCCGTGGCCGTTAAACATCGCGCTTAACTTCTCTCTCCCTATTCATTATCAATCTCCAAATTGCATGCCCAGAATTGAAAGAGTCTCGCCGTTGTAGGCCCTACATCATGGTATAGAAGAGATACGGGGCAACCCACAGCGAAAAAGTCGAGTTCGCAAGTCCCCACAACCTATAAAATCTAGCACCACCCCTCCCCCAACCCTTCATCATCAAACAATCGCGACTTCAAGCCACAATGGAGATCCCGCCCCACCTGCAAGAACGAACTGATGATCGACTTCAAGAGCTCGGATCCGAGCTAGGTAAATGATGCCGCGAATCAGTTCCTCGATAAAGCGCTTTGCCGCTGCGCGGCCGATGCCGGTAGCGCCGCCGGTGATCACGGCGGTCCTTCCATTTTAGTCTATTCATGTTAGGCATCTTTTGTTAGAATTGCACGGCAGCTAAGAAATGCTATGCTGAGGACAAGTATACACTTCAAAACATTGCGGAGATCGATGACTTTAAAAGCTGTGGAGCGCTGCGAGAAATGCTTGCGGACAAATGTTCCTCCGCCATAACGAATCAGGACCTGCAATAGGGTGATAGGCGACCTCTTGATCTCGCTGACATACATGATCGGCCACTTTCCGGCGCAGCTCTGCAAGAATTTCCAAAGAAGGTAGAACTCCACTTCCCCAGACTCCTCAAGATCGGTGCCACCAGCAGAATCTCGCCAAATCAAATATGAATTGTCGGTCGTACATCACGTTATTCTTCTATGTTCGATCAGTCCATGTGACTTACTGATTAGGTATGGTTTACTGCCTTGGACCATCAAACAAGAGCCTGAGTGCCTGAGACCAATCAAGGTCACGCGGTGACATTCCTGGTAGGGAAAGGTACGTTGGAAGTGCAATATCCTCGTCATTTATCAGATAACGCGCCAGAGTCTTGCTCAGCTTTAGCATGTGGACTTGTAGCCCTCTGGAATCCGCTCATTCGGGACTTGCTCCCAGAAAATATCGCCGTGGCCTCCTCCAACGTTCAAATTCTGTTGCCTGATCTAGTCATCCTCCCCATAGAGTCGAAAGAGGCACCGTTGGCCCAAACTTCATCATTCAAGTGGCATCCGTCTATCTTGGATTGGACAAAGTTCTTTACCAATGTCTTTCTTGAGTGAGCGAGGTTCTCAGGATTGCTTGCTGCGATCCCATTTCTGCGATGACTCTGTGTTTGGCGACTTCGGAAGTTCGTCTGCCAGAGGTGATGAAAATGACTTGCAACGCAAGCCCCCGCATCAAGTTGCACTGGGGCCGATAGAGCCATTTACGGTTGTCAATTCCAATCTCAAGGATCGGGGCTCTCTATTCAGCAGGTTCAAGACTTTTGTACGGATTTGCATGTGCCAAAAGCAAAACGGTTCGACGCCTCCCAACCTCAAGCCGTGGTTAGGCCGAACGCTCAGCAGGCGACCTCGAGTTTCGAAATGTGTCCTCTATCTTGTTATCGCATACTTATCGATTCTGTTTGTCTCCCTTTGATTTGAGCCAATCCTTATCTAGTTTGCCTTGCTGATATTTTCTATAGCGGCCTTATTCACTTCTTCGGCAGCCTCCTGGATGCACTTGAAATGCGTTTCCCTGATGATATCGACTGGGTCATTAATCGCTGGGGTCAGGTTGGAGAATTGACAGAGGGGTTTGGGCAATGGCTAACCGATGCCACTGGTGACGTCCATCCGGTCAACTGTCACTCCCATAACGATTACTGGAGATCAGTCCCGCTATACGCAGCAGTCCGTGCTGGTTGTTCTGGCGCGGAGGCGAATGTCTGGCTCGTCGATGATGAGCTTTACGTTGACCACAAAAGAGATGCTTTGACCACTAATCGTACCCTTCAAAATCTCTACATCAGCCCACTATTGGATCTTATTGGAAAGCAAAACCCACTCATCAAATACCATCCAGACGAAGATTATCCGCTCTATCCTCCCGAGGAAAATCCGTTAAACGGTGTCTTTGACGTTGACCCAACTCAGACGTTTGTCCTGCTGATCGACTTCAAATCATCGGGTCCAGCACTCTGGCAGCAACTCGATTATCAGCTGACACCGTTTCGAGAAAAGGGTTATCTGACCCATTTCAATGGAACTGCAATCGTCGAAAGGCCCATCACGATAGTAGGAACTGGCAACGCACCATTCGACTTATTGACTGCGAATGACACGTATCGTGATGTGTTCTTTGACACGCCGCTGCAAGAGATGGCCGACCTATCGTCTCAGTGGCCTAATCCAAACCGAGCTCAAGATTCAACTCGTGGGCATGATCAATCTGGACCTGATTCCCCAGCTAGCAACATACTTGACAGTCGAATAAACCCTGCATATAACAAGCCAGCTGGTCGTGGCCAAGGAAAATTTGTCACAACAACCTTCAGCAATGCCAGCATCTACGGCCCTTTTAACAGTTACTATGCCTCGACCAGCTTCACTAAATCTATCGGCCATATCTGGGGCTCAAGGCTTACGCAAGAGCAGCTACAGCTCATCCGGGGCCAGATCCGAGGCGCACATCAACGGGGATTGAGAGTGCGGTACTGGAGTCTGCCTGGGTGGCCAATCGGCCTGAGGAATCATATTTGGCATATTTTGATTCGGGAAGGGGTGGATATGCTTAATGTGGATGATCTAAGGCATGCTACTGAAAGGGATTGGAGGAAGACGAAGGGATGGTGGTATTGATTGACTGGGTGATGGTCAGGCACGTTGTACTTGCTAATATTATGAAACAGAATATGCACTCGGAATCGGTGTCATGTTATGTAGTGCATCCATACGTGGCGATCTCTTCTCATATGGGAGCAGAGCTCGCACGAACAGGCAAAGGAGAACGCATCCATTAGATGGCGCTGGCGCTCCGCGTGGCTCGTCGAGACGCCGCTTATGTACGAAATGGTGATTCACAGTCAGCTTCGATGTCGCGCAAGGCGTGTACGGTCAAATACCAAATTTACATCGATGCCTTTCATTTCTTTTCTCTCTGAAATCCTAAGCGGGATACATCAGAATAGTTTTATCCGCGAGCGCATTTCAGATATAGACGGCACGAAAGCGGTTTCAAGATGAATGCAATACAATACAGTACAGTATTTAGAACCCGATACAACGTGAAGACTGAGGGTTGAGGAGATTTGGGCTAATTATATCTCGTCAAACTTTCTGTCCGGTTTGGTGGTCGAAAGAAGCTTTGGGGGGCGAGACGAAACTTGAAAGGTATAGTGAGAGGGTATTTTTAGCAATGTTGCGTTTTAAGCTTAGGACGAGACAGTTCTGATGGTTGATTAGATCGTTCTGCGTGAACTTTGATAGGTTTTTGATAGGGTTGATTGGAAGGTTATATGATGGGGTTGTCTTGGGATGGTTTGCTTCAATTGTGGTTAGATACACTTTGCTCAAGGAATACTCTTTGACTGGCCGAGGCTTGCTTAGCGCGGTGTTCTGCATCCGGTGTCAGCAAGCCGATTCGCCTCCTTTGGCTGCCAAGTGGCGCCGATCTCTGGGGAGGGACACGCAATCGACTCTATTTTAGTCAGCAGAAATGCGCCAGTCCGAAAAAGCCACCATGGCGAACCCCTGCAGCCTCCATGGCGACGCGTAAGTCTGATGAGCTTATTTGGACCTTGCAAAAGAGGGGCGCTAATAACGTGAAATTCATTTTATATCACGAACGGTGATGTCCTGGAGGCAGTCTAGGACGCAAGGAGCTTGGCGGCGAAGGTGGAGGGACATAACAGGGAGCAGAAATGTGGGCTGAATCGAGTAGGAGTCATATCGTATCGCATTGTATCTCCAGCAGTCACTCTGTCATTCTCAGGACATCTCATCTCTCTACCACCTACCACCTGCATTTGCGAACGTCATTGAAGCCGACCACGATCAACCTTAAGCTTTCGCGCACTTGTGCATTCTGGTGTAACGTCCATCCCTGCGTGCCGAGAAACCCTGCGTGCCGAGAAAAACTTGAGGTACTTTGACTTTACGTATTCTCAATTCTACATCAGCTTATGAGTCTACAAATAAAAAAGATCAGTAGTATTACACAGCTATTTATTAGTAATTTGACACCTTCCGAAGAAAATTTTATATTTGTATTATCGCCTATTCGCCTGATTTATAAGAAGTCTCTATTCGGGCTTTAGTACGAGTCTTCTGCCACGGTTATATTACCAGGATTCTATTATTCCTTGCACATCCTAAAAGTTCTTATCTCAGCTTCATATCGATTATTTCTTAGTCCGAGACGATAATAAGCTTTGTGGCTGCTGTGGCGCGCAAATAGCTGCAGGGCCGCCACGCGGTTCGGTACTTCTGATCGACGGAACTAACGATTCTCGGCTAGAAGGGACTGACCCCCGCACTTCCTATTAAGCTTTACTTCAAGTTCAGTAAGTTACTTCGTATCAAGGGTAATAATCTAACCTTTTCTGTCTGTGCTACATGACCCAGATTTTACTAGTTACAGACGGAAAAGAATAAAGCGAATTGGCTCATTGGTTGATTTCCCTTGCAAAGTGGAATCTTCTAGTGCTGCGCACAGACAAAAAATGTTAGATTATTTCAGCATGTACTGTACCAAGTAAATGGTTACTGCAAGACAACTTACTATTTCATTGAACAGGCACGACACAAAAAACTAATTATATTGTCCTTGCACGTCGCGTACCTTTTTTCTTAAATGGGTGATATTGTTAGAAAATCACATAATTCCGTCAGCTTGTTCTAGAAGATTCCAGAAGTAAGTAGTCATCAAAATGCTACAAAGTCTTAAGCTCCCCTAGAACCCTCTATGAAATAGAGATAAAAGTAAAAGAAATATCATATTTAAAGCTTCAAATACCATGCATAGGCAAGTATTGTCTTATATTCATATTAGTTGGTTCAGCCCTGGTCGAATCTGAAGAAATGATAATCTCCCTGACGAATGCCCTAAAACCACAATCCTGTCCCATACAGCTTCACAAGTAGGTCGATAATTAGTAGGTAGCCAGAGATACCTAGCAGTACCTTCTACTAGCCATTCACCAGTTACGTGTAAGGTCGGAATGTGTTTGCCGTCGGGGGAGAAGGCCGCAGACGTGACCAAGCTGGAATGGCCCTCGAGCGTCTTCTGCAAGGCTCCCGTCGCTGCGTCCCAGAGCCGTACCGTCTTGTC
>MU270676.1:0-20862 GCA_021432625.1 Leptodontidium sp. 2 PMI_412 | reverse complement strand
GTCTTCTGCAAGGCTCCCGTCGCTGCGTCCCAGAGCCGTACCGTCTTGTCGTCCGAGCCCGACACGACCTGCTTGCCGTCGGGGGAGAAGGCCACGGACCTGACCCCGCTAAAATGACCCTCCAGTGTTTGAAGCGTCGCACTCCAATGTGCTTCTACCCTAGGCTTTCTCAGGATCCAATACGGAACACATGTCTCGAACGTTTCTCGAATAATACTCTTCTCTGGAGCAAAGACAAGAGCCGAACAATATGCTTGAAGAGGCGCCTGTTCAATAACTGATCGGGTGGATATGGCAAACCGCCTCGCATCATGTATAAATGCATGTAATTTCGGACTTTCATTGATCTTATTTATCTTAGTACAGTACTTACTACTGGTATCCTCAGAATCACAAAATGACTTACCTTGATCGAATTCTCGAGCTTCATTATCATCACGATACCATCTGGCAAGCTTTTCATTAAGCTGAGCGCCTCAAGCCAGAACATATAGTTCGTTCTTAAAAATTGATAAATAGAGCCACCATCTACCAGATCAATGGTAGTGTGCCCTCTATCGCAGTCAAGTAGATGGTCAACCCAATAGAGACAGGAGTATTGCGCTGCCGCAAGTGGATCTGGAACTGGCGGCTCGACCATCTCAATCGGGAACCCAGGCGCGCGCAACCCGTATATGTCGCGTCGAAGCGTTTTGGATATAACGTCGAGTGATCTTAAGAACATTGTGTAGATTACATCTGCCTTTCCAGATAGAAACACTCTATCAAATGCCCTTTCGAGCACGAAGTCCTTTGCCGACTGATGGATGAAATACGTCCGATTCTCTCGTACCGTAAGGAACGAGCCGCATTTTTTTACAATTATCATGACTTTCTCCAGATCGGAAGAGATTTGCCGAGGAAGATCACAGAGGGCTCCTAGTTCGAGAAGGTGGAGTGGGCGGTACGCAAGCGTCATGGTAGAGAGGACGAGGCGGCAGAACTCGGGGTCTCTGCGGTGTAGCTGTTCAACTTGACGTAGCATACGATCGTAGAGCGGTTCTAGCTCGGGCGGCATGTCCTGAAGCACATCGAGCACGTCCCAGCTCTCTACAGGCTCAAGCTCCTTTAAGACCAGAGCCGCCCAAAGAAATGTCCCATTAGCTTTAGCGTATATCTGACCTCGAACTATCTCCTGTAGCTCGCTGTCGTCCTTAATAAGTCGCAGTGTGGAAACCTTGAAATCGATAAACAACTGGACAGCACGAGAAACATGCTCTTCGTTAAGCTCAAGGCTAAGCCTCATCTGCGTATGATCAAGTCTCAGCCGCGCCTCAATGTTGGGTTCGTTGCGGCTTGATACAATCCATTTGACGCGAGGGGATGTTGAGGCAGTTCGACTAATTAGATCTAAAAGTTGATTAAGATTTGCTTTGCATTCGTCGAGCGCATCGATAATCAAATAGATGGTCTTCAAGCTTGGGTCTTGCAGAATGCTTGTGAAGATTTCAGATAATGCAACCCAGGCGTTTGCATCTTCAAAAAGGGCCTTGCCAGCGTGGTCGTACTTTTTCCGCACATGCGAGATAAGCAATGGTTGCTGGTCGATGAGCAGGTAAATAAGACCGCGGAGCGCGGCTGACGCATTATCAATGCGGTCATCGGTAGCCTGGCAGAAGAAGTACGACAACAGCGTGGTTGCCTGTTTGTCTCTCAGCTTCGTCGAAGGGCTCATCTCATCGAGGATGCCGCTAATAAGCATTGTCTTGCCTTTACCGGGGTCGCCCTTGATCCAGAGCAGCCGGCGCTGTGTATCGTCGCGCCATTGCTGGAAATCGGGATGTTCGAGAATCCATTGGTAAGAGTCTCGCAGCAGCCCTCCCTTCGTGTCTTCAATCCGCTTCTTGTCCTCGCGGGGATCTGTTATCCGCAGGTCTTGTATACAACTTTGGCTCTGAGGGTCGAGTGGATCCTGCTCGTCTTCTGTCAAAAGTGATTAGTAGATAGCTAAAGATAAAGCGATTTGTCGGGTGTTCACCTGTCAGCGTTTTCTGGATCTTCTTTTTCAGCCGTTTGAACGCATTCTCTTTCCCTTCCCCATAGATAAGCGGCAAGTAGATGCCAAACATGCCTAACAGCGAGTATGCTTTGTCTTCCTGGCGAAAAGTCTCACGGCTTGCTGCCCACGACAATCGTTCAGCAACGCTGAAGTCAGACAAAGGGATCCCTAAAAGGGCCTTGGCTGGAATGCCTGTTACCTCGCAGATGTGTCGTTCTAAGGAGGCCTTATTGCCTAATAGCTCCCCCTCTTTGCAGAAGAAGTCGACTGACGCCGGCGCAATAAGCTCTTGCAGAGTCCAGCCTCGTTTGAACCATTCGCTGTTCCGAAATGTCGATACCCAATCCTCAGTGGACCCATCAGCCAAATGATTTCGAGGCCGCGAAACATCTCGCAGATAAACGTAACACTTAGTCGCATCCTGGTACCAGCGAAACATCGAGTTGATGGCCTCTGCGAGCTCTGTACTATTCGACTTATCGATACAGCAGGTGTCCACCCAAAAGTATTGCAAGCCGTCACGCTTCGCTTGCTCTCCGCAGAACTGTATCTTGCCATAACCAGCCATCTTCTTGTAGTTGCCACTTTTCAGATCTGCCAAAGTAACCTCGTCCGATCCCCATCTGTGCGAAAGAATAGCATATTTCTTAGGTATATCGCCTTCAAAGAACTCGGTAAGGCTGAAATCGCCATCGTTGTTGTATTGTAGCAGACGCATTATTCGACTAGGTTCGAGGATCGTGAAGAGGAGGGTTCTCGGTAGTAGTTGAGCCGTCGAGTTGGCATAGATGCGAAGGGTGAAGACTTCATGTCGGGTTGGGGCTGGCACTCAGCTGGGCGGCAGCCTCGCGGCAATAGCATCATCGTACAACACTGGAAGCGCGCAAGACCGGCCCAGTCACTCAGGCTCACCGGCGAAGTCAATCTCGATTGATAATAACGTAAGTTATTCTTGTTGCTGAGAGGGAAGCTAAAGAAATCTGGGATTCGAACGCTAGAATAAGAAATCTGGACCCAGCAACCCCCTCGATCATCCATCCATTGACAATATCTAGCCTTGGGTCTTAGGCTGATATTTATTAAGTAAGCTACGGCAAAACTACGGCGAAGTCGGTGAAATTACCAAAGCATTGCTCTAGCCGAGAATCGTCAGTTCTGTCCATCAGAAGTACCGAAACGCGAAGAGGCCTTGCAGCTGTTTGTGCGCCACACCAGCCACAAAGCTTATGAAGGTCTCGGACCAAAAAAAACTGATCTGAGGCTTAGATGAGAACTTTTTAAGATGTGCAGGAGACAATAAGAGTTTACTAATATAGCTGTGGTAGAGGGCTCGTACTAAAGCCTAAATGGAGGCTTCTCATAAATCAAGCGAAAAAGCGACGAATCGAACACGAAAAAACTTCGGAAAATGTCAAATTGCTAATAAATAGCTATGTAATGCTACTGATCTTTTATTTTTGTAGACTCATTAGCCGGTGTGGAGTTGAGAATACGTAAAGTCAAAGTACCTCATATTTTTCTCGGCACGCAGGGTTTCTCGGCACGCAGGGAGGGACGTTACTGCTATTGCTCTGGAAGATGTCTACATCCTCGGTATGTGAGCTTTAATTATCCGCCCCTTCCGTCCCCACGAATGTCCAGTGAAGCGATGTCTTGGCTGTGGGTATCGGCCTTGGCTGCAAACGAAGACACGGCTGTGCTGTACATCCCGGCGACTCTTTCTAATAATGCAATTAAAGGAGAAAGCAAACCTCCTCGCACGGATTCGCGATAACCAGAGACGAAGCCGCGCCCGGAGGAAAGAATATCTCCAGGAGCTGGAGAGCAGGTTGCGCCAATGCGAACTCCAGGGCGTCGAAGCCTCGAGCGAGATTCAGGGAGCAGCAAGGAAAGTCGCAGAAGAGAACAAGAGATTACGAGCGCTCTTATCACAGCAAGCGTTAGGGAGGACAGCATCGAGGCATATCTGCAAACATCCTCAACCGGCGATACGGCAATGGGAGGTCAATATAGAAGTCACAGCAAGGCGGTACAAGTTCTAGAGCAATTGCTCTCGACACGCAAAGCGGGCCGTACGGATGGAAACAACCCTACTGGGGGAGGCGGACAATCCTTCGACAGAGATAGCTCTGGTATTACTACCACCCAGTCTGTCTGGGACCCATCCTTCTATACCCAAAATCCGAGTGGCCGATACCGTTCTAGCATTCAACACGCTGGGAAGGCGGCTTCGATGCAATACATGACACCCAGCGGTAGCACTACTAGCAGCGCGACCTCAGGAACTGGTTCTAGTCACGGAATGTCGCATCATCAGAGCCTCGTACCTGCGCAGATGGGGAGGAACCTTAGCCCAGCATCGAATGCTTCGAGCCAAAACCACCGGATATTCGAAGATGATCAGCCATTTTCTATGTCGAATCGGCCATATCCTCCCCTGCAGAGCAACACTCCGAAACACCAATATCCGAGTGTCCAGCAATCATCCATATACGTGCCCACGACTTCGAACATGAATGATTGCAACTATGCAGAAGAAATGATTACGACCATGTCAGGAGTCAGCGACTCATCAGCTGTCCGGGCAGACTTAGGCTGTAGACCTGGCATAGACTGTGAGGTGGATAATCAACTGGTTTTCAATGTAATGGACCGATACTCTGGTGTTGGATTATAACGACTACAGGTGTGTCAGGAGCCCGTGTGCGACTTTTGACACAGAGGTGGGATTTTAGGGGAAGTAATGATAATGGCCTCAACGGCAGTACAACACTGCACAATGCTCATTGGAGTCCCCAGCGACTTATTCCTGAGAAACTCTATTCCAATCCTGTTTTCAGCACTAACATAATTAGAAGCTTATCAAGATGCTCGGTTGGCGCTCTTGACCAGAATGGAGTGCCGACGGGCGGCCGGAGAGGTTGCTGGCACTGTCACTCTTCTCGTGGCTAGTCGATGCATTCCCTTGAGATGCCCCTCCCCCCTCACCCCTCTCGCCCCTAACCCCTAGCCCAAAAATCCCGTTCCTTTTCAACGTAGCCCGGAGTTGGTCAAAATGTAACGGACATTCAAGATCCTTCGCGTTCCCGACGTAAGACAAGAAATCGAGGGCGGTGCCCCAACCCAAGTGATACCCAACACGGACTCAGGTCGCAAACAAAAGGATGTTGAGGATTCTGTCGAGAATGTCCAATACATGTACGGTTTTGGCCTAGCCGTGGCTTCTGGATCGCTGGCTCGAGAAGGTTGTAGAAATCTCTGGTTTCGAGTTCGTCTAGTTCACAATCATCATTACTCTCCTTGTATGGGTATTCTTAGGAATCTCATTTGGCCGGCCCAACACTTGGCAGGTCACCATCTCCGATGCTCAAGCCATTGTCAATATGGTCTCCGATGCCTTCTTATGCGCCAGCAACTGAACTCGAGCCGACACAATTTCAAGAGTCGCAGTAGACAACTTTCGCCTCCAAACTCCCTGCAGAGAATTGGTTGGGTCGATTCTCCACCGCACTGTCCTCATTCATGTTCGGCTTCTGGGTCTGCATCTTCATCTGGATTGGATGTGGCATCTGCCCATGCGACAAACAGTAGTTCAGTGCATCCATCCGCGAACCTGTCAAGAAAGGCGTCAGTAGTGCAACTATCTCATACTAGACAAGCGCTCCCACGCCTTCGAATTCCAAATGTAAAAACATGTTTGCATTTATTCATGCTATTTCCTATCTCTTGGACCGAACCGACCTTCTTTTCATCTTCCCTATCATTGTTTCTCCTCTCATCCGGCCCTTACGTTCCCGCCCACCATCTCGCTGGCTGAACTGCTTCGGAGTTCGTTGCTGTAGATGTCCTTTACATCACCAACTGGTTCGAATTCATTATTGCGTTTACTTCACTTGAGATGCGGTGGCGGGTTTACTCCTGCTGGCTGTTGATGATGTTTGTACGGGGCCTAGTAATGAATAATTTAGTAGCCCTGTCTCAATAAATTAGGTGAGCTTAAATCTGTACTTACTGACGCCTACGGCCTTAGGATCAGTGACCAAGATGATGTATTGTCCATCTAGCTCCATCATGCCAGGAATCTGTATTCTATCCTCCGGAAGCTCTCGGACAAATTGCGCATCTTTATAAACTGGCGTAAACTGGCCGCTGGTCGCATTCAGAGCTCGCTTTGCAACAGTCAACATAGTTGACGGCGACGACCCTGCTGGTCTTAGAGCAACTAGCATATTGCGATTGACTTCAAATCATCAGCTAAAATACAAAATTTCATTCTAAAGACTTACACGGTACAAGCATCTGCGCCTCCACTTTCGCACTTGGGTTGCTGGTATTTACGATCCACATAAACGAATTCAAAGACTGTGTACCCGCAGGCAAGGTCGTATAATCGATTCCTTGTTTGAGGTCGACATTCATCGTCAAGGCCTTGCTAGCCTGTATAGAGAATCGCAATCCATCAACGAACTCTGCTTCCTGGATGCCAACCCCCCCTGTTAAATTTACCGTTCGAGTAGCCCCTTGACCGTACTGAACAAATATATTAGACGTGTCAACAGTTTTTCTCCCCACGAGCAAGTACTCTCCATCAAGAGACGTCATTTTTATGATCCTCGTATTGTTCTCGCTCCGATGGACATTCCGTGTTGAGTCGTCGACTACCCAGCTCTTCTTGTCCGATGCAAGGGTCGCGACGTAGGTGTCGGCCTCTTGGATTCCCATGGCATTAAGCATTTCTGGGTCGTATGGAACCTCGATCTTAGCGATAAGGTCGTTGGCTGTCTCGTTCATTTGAATTATGTACGAGTAGTTGGACAGGGCAACAAAAGGCCCTCCAGTGGCGCCGGTTACGAATTGTGCGCCGAAGGGTGCAGTGTTTTGCTTCACAACAAGGGTGCGATTTCTAGGAGAGAAGAGATCCAGTGCTAAGCCATCTTGAAAGTCTTGATCTGTTCTCTCCATCTGTACTTGTTAGAAGATGTGTAGATGTATACTTAACAGGAGAGGTGTCTTACAGAACCTAAGATCTGGATAGTATCCCCAAAAGTTGGCAGTTTCTCTGTCTCGTTCTGTGCTTTGACATCCTTACACAGATAGAGAAGAAAAGTAAGTAGAGTAACGGCCCCAGGCCATCGCGTGGAGAAAGACATGTCAGCGGAAAGAAAAGAACGAAATGGCGAGCAACTTAATCAAGACAGAAACATAACAATAGGACGGGTTAGCTGAGCCAGAGTTCTTCGCGAGTTGATAAGGAGAATCTGGGTTATCTGCCGCGGAAGACCAAGCTTTTGGACGTGAGGAACATCGTAGCCTAACAGCCAATGGGAAGCACGGCATATCATTTTCATGGTCACTGCCAAGATCCGCAAGTCATATATGCATATCCTCGGATTATATGAAAACAGTCTCGGAACCATGCTGACACTCAACAAGCTTGCGCCGGGGAAGCCCTTGTCTGTCAGTGGAAGCGGATCGGCAAGACTGTGCGCTTCTGGGAACAAAATTACGGTGGCCGGGCCTATGAAGAACCGTATTCAAGTGGCTTGATCCGCATCGAGTGTCATTTACATCTAAGAATAAAACAAATCTTTCGCGACCTGGAAATTGCTCGGAGGAGCAGAGAGTCGGGAACAAAGTTTAAATGAATTACTGGAGCTAGGGTAGTTCATTCCATTCCGGGCTTTGTCGTAACCAAGTCCTGCGACGTTCGGGTATCATATTTCGGTTGAAGCGAACCAAGCTTCGTTTCAAGCGAGTGTCGATTCAAGCTTCCTAGAAGCGCGGAGAACACATTGACTCGTTTATCTCGAGAGCTTGTTCTCGGCTCCCAGCGTCTCCGCGTCAATGTAACGTCGGTCAGCCCCGAATGGCTCGAGCAATCCATAGAACGATAGCCGCGATGTCACTACTAGGGGATGCAGCTTGTCTTGTTTTGTATCGTTTCCAAACATCCAAACCTCCAAACCTTCTTAGCCACATGTCTCGCAACACCAGAGTCATTTCACTTCACTTGCGCGGAGCCTACACGGCAAGCGAATATCCAGACCACTCAAACCGCCACGTCAAGTGACCAGTGCTTTCTCCGAGTATGTCTTTTTTTAATGGTGCGTATATATGTGCGTGCCAGATTAAGCTGTCGATCGTCCTGTTTCATTGGTGATCCAACACCCTAACAAAACCAGAGTTTAGAAGTCGTGGAACATCAAATCGTTAGCGCATTAGTCGTGAACCTCAGACATGATGGACCAATATCTCCATAGCAAGATTTAGTCCCGCTAGAATGTCATTCTATTACATTATGCGACCTCGCTCACTTCTAATTATATCTCCTCGTAATGATCAGCGACCCAATCAACTTAATACAAGTTAGACTTCAAAGCCAGCAGTACCGAATCTTCAAGGAATATTCGAGGCGCCCAAGACTGCTACATCATTCTTGTTCTTTTATCATCCCAATCTCAAAGACTTCGCAAGTCCGCAGAGCATGCTGAGCGACTCAAATCATTCAACTAAATTTACTACATCTCATAATCTAAGTCTTGACTTACCTTCTCCCGCCTGTCTTTTTCTCATGGCTCACTAACATCATCAACCATGGGATCTATTGCTCGACCGCCTCCAGCTTCTCATGCTGCGACCTTCTTGGCATTAACCAACGAGCCCCTTGAAGAGCCAAAGTCGATTGCCCAGGAGCAGCTGCGACCTCGAGACATCAAGAGTAGGGTCTACAATGGGTGGGTAATGGCACGGAAGTCCCGCATCCCATCGAGGGCATGGGACAGGCAAAGCATTCTAGTCTTCGCAGACTTCAACAACTTCGAGAGTCCTCGGGGCAGTCGGTCACAAATAGCGGAGCGAGATAGCGACCACCTGGAAGACGCCAGCTCTCGGCCAGACGATGTCAGATCATTGGCGAGCAGTTCGTACAGCCTAGACAAAGCATTACCTGAGCCGCCTTACCACGTATTCACTCTTGCAAAGAAGAAGCAACTTGTCTATATCGTCTCCCTTGCTGGCTTATTCTCTCCACTCTCAAGCAACATATACTTTCCCGCCCTCGGCCAGATTGCTACGGTACGTCTAAATATCCACTGACGATCCAACAACTTCCTAATACATCCAGGATCTTAAAACGAGCATATCACTCATCAGTCTTACTATCACGGTCTATATGGTCGTCCAAGGGCTCGCTCCATCATTTTGGGGTCCTTTATCAGACACCCAAGGGAGGCGCATCACGTTCATCGGTCAGTAATCTTGTACGAGTTCTTGAGAATAGGATGAATAGGATTGATGTAATCATAGGTACGTTCGCCGTGTATCTCCTCGCGAACGTTGGGCTAGGATTCAGCAATAGCTTTGCAGCATTGATGGTCTTTCGAGGCATTCAAGCAGCCGGAAGTGCTGCGACAATCTCAGTCGGTAGGCTAGTTCTACCTCATTTTCGAGACCCGACTGCTAACATCGCTTAGGTGCTGGGGTGATTGGAGACATCACAACTGCTCGTGAGCGTGGAGGCCTTATTGGTGTCTTTGGTGGTAGTGAGTAGCTGTCTTCTACATCAAGCACGAGTTGTCACTAATTCGATAGTCCGAATGATGGGTCAATCAATTGGCCCCGTCTTCGGTGGGATTATCACTCAATTTCTTGGGTTCCGCTCGATATTCTGGTTCCTCTTCGGCCTCGGCTTTATCACCCTTCTTTTAATCCTCCTCCTCCTCCCCGAAACCCTGCGGTCCATCGCCGGCAACGGCACCTTGCGCCTCGCCGGAGTCCATCGGCCGCTCATCTACACGTTCTCCCCACCATCCGATGCTTTGATAGACCGTGACCCCACTCCTAAAAAGAAGCTCACTCTCTCGAGCGTCGTCGCACCATTGAAATTCCTCTTCGAGAAAGACGTCTTTATCACCCTGTTCTTCGGCAGCATCGTCTACACTGTATGGAGCATGGTAGCATCCAGCACAACTTCCCTCTTCCAATCTCGCTTCCATCTCAACGACCTCCAAATTGGTCTGGCCTTCTTACCGAACGGCGCTGGCTGCGTCGCTGGGTCCTACTTGACGGGCTCTCTCATGGATCACGATTACCGAGTCATCGAATCCCAGTACCGCACGTCTAAAAATATCCCAGAAGACACGAAGTTAAACAAGAAGGATCTGGTCGATTTCCCGATCGAAAAATCTAGGTTGAGGAATATCTGGTGGATCGTCTCGATCTTCATCGTAGCAACTGCGGGATATGGCTTCTCCCTCAACCTAAATCTCATCGCTCTTCCTCTGATCCTCCAATTCGTCATTGCTTACACAGCCACAGCTGTCTTCTCGCTCAATAGTGCACTGGTTATTGACTTGTATCCTGGAGCGTCGGCTTCTGCGACTGCGGTTAACAATCTGATGCGCTGTTCTGTGGGTGCGGTTGGTGTTGCTGTTGTGCAGATTGTTATTAACCGGGTTGGGGCTGGGGTTGCGTTTTTGGTTTTTGCGGTGGTGACGGCGGGAGCATGTCCGTTACTGGTTGTGGAATGGTTTTATGGAGAGGGGTGGAGGTGGGAGAGGAGGGAGAGGTTGAAAGCTGAAGAGAGGATTGAGAACGCTGAGGTGGTGACTTGGAAGTAGGTGGGATTTGGAGGATATGCTCACTTCACGGCTGTAAATATTCGCTGTAGATGCACATAAAGGCGGCCCTCTTGTCGTGCAATCAATTTCAAGCAAGTATAGAGTTTTCCGGAGGGGTTTGCACATCTTGTACCCCTAGAACTTCCGGCCCAGCGCGTCATCTTCTTCAAGCTGTTGCTCGAGGGAAAAAACTAGGCAGTAAAGAGAGGATAAATTTAGACTAGCAGCGGAGACTTTAGCCTATGCTTTAGCTTACATGCCTCAATTCCTATCCTTATCCCCACAATCACCAACCGCGATCCCAGATTGAGGCCCGGGGGCCCGATATAAAAAGAAGGGTTTCTTGACAGACGCGACTGTCTCGCCATCTTCGGAGTAGACTTTGCCGCAGAGTCGTCTTCTGCCGAATGCCACAAACCTTATAAACCACATATTGTCAACTCTATTTTGAATGAAGAGAAGGCGGAGGGAAAGGGGGGCGAACCTATCACCAAGTATTTCTGCAGCTTCCCATGCGACCACGGCTACCAAAAACAGTACCCAAATACCAACAACCAGTATCTTGATAGTAAGTTAGTAACCGTATTAATTTATTAATTTCTCTGACTGATGTACACCAGAATAAAGGCGGTCATCTCCAATGCAACCAGATGTTTACCTCCCCATATCGTCCATAACGCCGTCACACCCATTATCTCGCACCCGGTTTATTTTCCATCGTCCGCTCAGTCATCCGCTGGTAAAATGAATTTCGATGCGATCATGCAACCACAGTGATGCCATATCTACCCATATACAGTACCCTAACTGCTTCCAACACCCACGTCATTGCTCACTAGCCGCTCCCCCCGTCCATACTCCAAATCCATATCAGCCATTGGTGTTTCCCCCATTAGCATCGTGCTCTCGTTATATCCTACATAATTCCCTACTCCAACACCCGCCCAGAAACTCCTGTCCTTGCTTCGTGGACCCCAAGACCAGCCTGCGCCTTGGCTGATGGGGAGATGGTAATATCGGAAGGCAAAGATAGCAGAGACTGTTCCTATGAAATACCCAAAAAGTATATCGAACCCATGGTGTCTGAAGTCAGAGAATCGAGTCGATGATATATAGATCGAGGCGAACCAAGGGATAATAGCAAATACCAGCAGGTATACAGGAGGAGCTGCGGCTTGATTTCGTGCGGCAATGATAGCATCGTTGTGACCTGAAGACTGGAATGTGTGTTCGGATAGCGAGCGAGTGTTCTCTGGGGCGGCATTGATTACCGGTGCTCTCTTCTCGGCGCGTGAAGAGAAGGCAGCGAGTCGAGATTTGTCTTGGCTATAGGAATTGGTTGCTAGGAAGGGTATCGTAATTGCGAGCTTGGAGGCGATGAACAGACTAAGATATATTAATCCAGCTGCCGAGAATGAGGAGTGACCACTTGGGAAACTCCTGAATCCGTCATCTAAGATCGACTTGTCCGGATTCTTGCAGATCGCGGCAGAGAAAAGATTGAAACCCTCTTGAGCGATGGAAAATCCACCAACGAGATATTGGCTGCTGTTGGCGAGGTCGGGTTGGCATCTCGAGAGGAGATCTGGTCGAGGCTTTCCGAATAGGTTTTTCATTCCCTGTGTGATGAGAAATGATGCGGCGAGGGCAAGTGCGAGTCCAAGCCATCCCGTATGCCATTCCCAGAGTTTCCGTCTCCATATAAGCTTTTTGGGAGTCGATTTTGGTACAGTTGGGCCAGGGATAAGGAGAATCGTGATGGCCAAGATGATGGCTGCCGGAGCCACGAGGCCGCAGATTGCCAGTACAGCTGTTGATATCTTCTCCTTGTGGACGTATGGGAAGCTGATCTCGGGGTTGGTGAGCGCGAATGGTCTTTTGTTAGGTGTGATTAACGAAAGGACAGCAGCAACAGCTGCCGCGGCAATTAGGATAATCCAGTCGAAGACATATGAAAGGAATAATGCAAGAGAAATTCGACCGCTATCTCCACGAGATTTCGTGTTGTGCCGCATTGTGAAAGAGAAGAACGTTATACTTGGCTCCTCCAACAGGTAACGACATCAACTGTGGCCACCTAAGAATTGCGGGCTTGTGGTCGTTAATATGCACTACACTAACAGTGGGATGAGGGGCTGTGTCAGCGGGCGATTCGAGCAAATGCCATTCTAGCCCTCGTTTATTGGCCTACTAAGAAGCTTCTTTAAACCCAAATGGGAAATGACACACGCGAGTGACATTGATCGTGAATCTTACTTGTACGAATTTCGCCTACCATGTCAGAGAGTAATTTAGGCATCATTCCCAGAAGCAGAGCCACAGACGCGTACGTGGTCCAAACGACAACATGGCGCTCGTGAACTTTCAATGAGGTGGTTAGTTCTTGCCTATTGATCCACCAGCACCAGCTACTTTGTAGGAATCTGGGTCAATATCCGGGGCGCCAACTAAGTATCTTCATCTCCATCCTGAACCAGAACGCCCTCGGACAGAGATACATCAGCCTTCAAGGTGTGGAGGTTTACAGAGGCGAATCCGATATCTTACTTCGTCCATGCTCGAAGTAGAGGATTCCGTGATTGAGGGGCCCGTTTTCAACATCAGTGTACCAAAGCATGACAGCTGAATGCAGCGTTTGGCCCCTGAGCCGCAACCTCCATCACCACTCAAATAAAGAATCAACGGCCCATTATCGCCGGACCACGGGAATAAATGATACAGCCATCATGGGGAGGTAGTGCCTCGGGTATTCATTCCAATGCAAAAGCACTACATGGCCCTCGTCCTGGACATTATGCAGGAAAATTGGGATTATAGTATGGAGCCAGTCTTTGTGGTGCGTATTGTCAGGACTTGCATTGTAACTTACTTACATGTTATCGAGCACCTGTATTACGTATCTCCTAGTCTAAATTTTGTAGACAGCTACTACAGCAGTAGCCTTGTAGATTAGGGGCGTACGACCCCTTACGAGCCTGGAGGCACGGGTCTGTGGTCCACAGGCTGTTTCGCGAGGCACTTTCAGGCTTAGAAAATACAAAGTAGGCGAGTTCACACTTGAATATATTAACGAACGCTTAATCGTTTTGCTTTATTATTAAAATACGCGATAAAGAATAAGTATATCTGTCTTTCTATTAACTAGACTTTTGAATTGTTGTTTTACGTAAGAATTATTATTTGTCATTTGGCTGTGAAATGCCTTGTAGCGCACAGACCCGTGCCTCCAGGCTCGTTATACCTGCACTTGTTGAATTGGCAAAAATTCCACCCTTCGGCGTGAAGCTGCCATATGCCCACGACTAGTACTTGGAGACAAGAGAATCTGGTAGTTTAAGCACATTTGGATTAAGAATGCTTAGCTACTTACTGCCACGAACTCCAGGTTTGCCGAACCCTCTAAATAAATACAGAAGAGCAAAAGTCGAGGTGAATGGTAACCCCCAGGTAATGATTAGTACGATAAGTCGGTTCTATAGAAGTACTTAATGATAAATAGGAATCGAGCGTTACGAGGAGACTTACGAGAGAGAGGGACGAGCGTGATAACCTTTTGATAGTGCTGTCGGGTGAAGTAGGACATTTTGGCAGGAAGTGGGCGAGATCCAGTTTCCTTCACTATCCCTGAAAGCGAGGTAGCGATATCGTGCCCGTATACGAGAAGTGAATCTAAGACATCAGACGAGTTTTGCCTCATCTTATTGGTAGTAGACAGAACCAGTTTAGTACTATAAGTATTAAGTGAGTCTAAATAAGTAGATGGATTAAGCCTGAATTCATTGGCAAGGGAATCCAGACCGCCGCTATTGAGGGACGAAGTCATAATGCCCATTTCGACGGCAGGCCGAATGACCAAAGATAGAATGGACTCGGTCAGGTCAAGTGGTCGGAGGGATGCGCAGTGCAGAGAGACGAAGTTGAGCAAATTTATATCAAACGATCCAGCGAGCCCAATTGGTCTCTAGCCAAACCAGATCGCCCAGCCGCTTCTCAATTGGTGCATTAACCGAAATCCCTTATATAATCCCGCCCCGCTTATGAATCCCACTAAATTTTCGCATCCGCCCCCTCATATACTCTACCAAAACATGGCTAGAGCAGACAAATCAGCAGCTATTACTGCAGCTGTTGCTGCAATTCAAAGAGGAGAAGTCGTAGATTATTCTGCCGCGGCGGCGAAGTTTAAATGCGACCGGACGTCGATTTCCAAGCGGATCCGTGGCCTGACTCGCTCCCGGAAGGATGCCACCGCTTTTTGAAACAAGCCTTAACCTACACCCAAGAAAAGGTTCTAATTGATCGAATTAGCTATCTTACCGACCGTGGCCTACTTCCGACGAGTTCTATAGTTAAAAGTTTAGCAGAGGAGATCAAGGGAAGTGCTGTGGGCAAGAATTAGACGAGCACTTTTGTACAGCGTTATAAGACTAAGCTTAATGTTACGGCTGGCAAGAGGTTGATACGGCGAGTAGACTCTAGCTTTGTATTTGGGCCTAGTGCTACGCTCAGAATCGAGAAGAAAAGACAAGGAGAAAAGGAGAGCTCTCTGTAAGAGGGAGCTCGAGTATAAATACATGAAGGACCCTCCTAATGGGGCCTAGCGTAGTCGAACGCCATTCACATCAACATGTCGCAGGCTCGCCACCTAGTTTTCCCTATTAGGCTTAGCGCCGTCGCATAGCCAGCGATGCTACGAGCCCGTGTCGGTTAGAATACGAGGCGCATCGTAGGTCGTAACACTTAAAAGCGCGTATTTGCGAAATATCGACAACTTACGGTTCTCTGCTGAGTATATACCTATATCTGTGTTATTCTTTCAACTGGTATAGTATTTTATACGTTGTTTTATCGCTCTTTATTAAATTATTAGCTGATTAGGTGTGGTTTTTATGCAGCTATTAAACGTTATCACTAAACATTCGATCAAGCCCGAAAATATATGGAATTTTGATGAGAGGGGCTTTATAATGGGATTCTGCTCTGCGGTAAAGAGAATCATGACTTTAGGGGCATACAAATCAGGACGAGTTACGAAGGCTAAGCAAGATGGAAGTCGAGAGTTTGTTACTTGCTTAGCATGCGTCTCTGCAGTTGGAAAATGGATTCCTTCACTTCTAATCTACAGAAGCGATTCTAAGGAGTTACAAGATACATAGGTACAAGATGTGAAGCCTGGAGATTAGTGTTACTTCTCTATTTCCGAGAATAGGTAGAGTTCTGTGGCGATGAGGATGAAATGGCTCTAAGAAGTGTTAGAGAAACACACTAAACCTACGTCCCCGCGCGAACATCGCCTTTTGCTACTCGATGGGCACTCTAGTTATGTTAATATAGCGTTTATTCGTTGGGCAGATGCTTATAAGATTATTCTTTTGGTTCTTCCTCCGTATACCACGCATCGCCTTCAGCTTTTAGATGTAGGCTTATTCCAGCCTCTCTCTACCGCATACTCTCAGGAAGTCGATGCTCTGATGACTAAAGGCCTTGAGTATGTTCAGATGTCCAAAAGGTTCTTTTACAGCATGTTTAAGAGGGCCTGGGAAGCTTCTTTCACTGTGGATAACATTGTTCACGCGTTTGTAAAGCCTGGAATTTGGCCTATCGACAGCGAAATCATCATGTCTAAGATTAGGAAGCCTATTCTACTACCTAAAACTCCTGACCACGATGTCAAGACGCCTCTAACCGCTAAGGCAATACGCAAATTCACGATTCGCTTTCAAAAGTCCCCTTCTAAGGAGCGTGCTGAAAAGGCCTCTAAAGCTCTTCAGATTTTAGCCGCAGAGAAGTCTATTATTCTTCACGAGAACTACGGCCTCCGCGAAGCACTTGTGCTAGAACAAAAGAAGCGTAAGAAGGGGAAGAAGCTTAATCTATATGGAGAGGAAGATACAGGTGCTATGTGTTAAGAGGCTAACGTGGTAGTTAAGGCAGTGGAGTTCCAAGCTGAGAAAGACAGGCTACAAGTGCTTGAGGACGAGGCTAAGGAACGTCGCAAGATACAGAGAGCTGCGAATGCCCTTAAAAAGAAAGAGGAAGAGGAAGTGGCTGGCTGGTCAACTGAATGGGTCTTTGGATAATCGGATTTCAACGAAGCGAGGTGTAAGAATATCAATTACTGGCCAGCTGAGCTTGTTGAGTGAAATATTGTAGCTTGAACACAGCGCCGTATTGTTGCTGGGGTGGCGGAAGCACGGCACAGGTGAAGCGTGCCATGATGGAGAGGAAGGATAGAGAGGGTGTGCAAAGCCCGTACAGATCCACCAGGAGATTATCACTTGGTATATAAACTACGAAATACCCAAAGAATACAAGTCAAACTCAAACCAAAAGCAATTCTTTTTCTTTCAGATTCACATCCACCAACACCTTCAACATGACGCCGAACCTTGAGAAATGCTTCACGATGCGAGCCTACATCAGCCAGCAGGACATGCTTGACCTGAAGACGGTCCGGAACGGAACCAACAGCGTTATCGTGCCACTCACCCACGGCACGGTCGAGGGTTCAGGTCTGAAGGCGACGATTACGCAAGGTGGAAGCGATTCTATGACTGTCCGTGCAGCTTTCCTCCATTTCATGTAGTGCTAGCTAGCTAACACTTCCATGTAGCAAGATACGAAGCTTGGGATAGCTCATATCGATGTCCGGACGCAAGCTCGCACAGACGACGGCCAGTTTCTATTCATCTACTATACGGGTGTTCTGAAAATTGACGAGGCGGTTGCGAAGGTCCTGACCGGGGCAAAGGATGCTAAGTCTACGGAGTTTGGGGACCTTCATTGGTTTGTTGCTCCTATTATGGAGACCAGCGATGAGAAGTTCAAGTGGGTGGAAAACACCTTGTTTGTGGCGGAGGGACGCCTGGTGGTTGATGAACAGGGATCAGCTGTCGAATACCAAATCTTCAAGGTTAGCAATTGATATGCCATAAAGTCAATAAGTCAGACATTATCTTTCAAAAATTTGCGGGATGCGATACCATGCAATGTGCTACCCTAAAATGACATGATATAGAGGCGGGAGGGACAAGTGCCCGACGTCTGCGGGAATGCCTGAGACCCTGTAAAATGGCCGCTAAAATAAGCATAAGTTAAGCGACAAACCAGGGGTAAGATTTTAAGTTTTTAAAATGGCCGATTCCTAGCACCTTGACTCGCTGGATTTTTATCGACATGGAACATCGAAAGACAATCTGCACTAGCCCCAAATGCATGCGAGCGAGAAAGGTATTGGATCCATCTCAAAGATCCAAGCAAATGACGGATACAGAATCGAATCAATAGATACGTTTTTCGCTGGTGTAAAACTTTCTGCCTCGAGACGGCCGAGGATTACCACATATTAGCACACGGGCTTCGTAATCGGCGTAAGTATACGACTTATCAGCAGGAAGGAAGGCTAAAAGGGTCACTTTTTTTCACAAATGGGATTTCTATGGTTATGGGAGTCGTCCAAAAAGCGGGAAGAAATAGAGGGACAGAATTAACTATCCTCGATCGATAAACGGGTGGCATATGATGTTCAAGCAGTCCACTCGTTGCGGGTTCCAGTCAGACAGGCTCTCACGGGACAGCGCAGTATTCAAGAATCGGTTAGGCAGATGTGCATGATTACTGTTCTACTTATACTATGAAAAAATCTTCATCAAATCTCTCCATACTTTTTCTGTCTCTGGGATGTTCAGCGTCGTAGAGGCTGCTTTGGTTGGGAGAGTCAAACACATGGGTGTCGAGCAATACCAAGTTATCGTCGCCGCCTGGTTCCGACGTTGTGAAAGAGCACGCCGGCGTCATGGTGCTAGGTGGGTACAGTGGAGAGAGCGCCTCGTCTGTCAAGAAGGACGTGTAGTCTATCTCATCAGATAACTCAAATAAGTCTTTCAGCGACCCACCTGCCCGCTCCCGGGACTCTATACCGTGCTCGGACAACATCTCGAGTTTAAGTTTCTTGCTGGGCACACGCTGGCCTTCCACGACTTGCACCAGGAACGCCGTCAGGTTCTTAATATCAGACTTCAAAGTTGGTTGAGTTTGGTTTAGATATGCTATAAGGGCATCCTCTTGGGGTACGGAAAGGTCGCGGAGGCTGTGCCTATTAAATCAGCTGTCCAGGGGAAGGTGGGTCTGCAACTTACGTCTCGTTTGATATGTCTCGAGGAAGTCGGAGGAAGATACCGGCACCAAATCCTTTCACTAATTTTGAGCATGTCCGGCCCAGGGGCATCCAGTTTTCAAATCTTCCCTTGGCATCTTGCCGTGTCTCCCCTTCTTTCTTTAGCAACTGTGGGAGAAGAAAATCAACAAAGTCATCATTCAGAGATCTTCTGGCTCCGGGGGTGTCAGTTTTTTTCTGCCTCTTCCTATCCCTTTTGCGCGGGCTTGTTTTCCGAGTCTCTGCTTCCTGCTCTTTTAAGCTGTGTATGTTTGCGAGATATAGTCGACGATGGAGTTCAGGGAAGTAATCACTATCACTCGAGAGTGCTTCGTATTGCGCTTGATACCTAGCTAACAGTCTTTTTATCCTGTCTGCAGCCGTCTCTCGTGGCTCTGTGATCGCAGGTGCCTTGTCCAGACCCTCCAGAAGCAATGCCTTCTGTGAGCGGAGGTAGTGCCATAAATTGGATATTTCGGGGTTCGGGATCCTGGACAACATGTCTGGAGAGATCGCAGATTCGCTCGCTTTGTTGACCGGTTCTGCGAGACGTGTATGTCGTTCTTCTGTCTGGATTCGAAGCGGATCGATCGAAGGGGAGGCTTCTTTAGACCCAAACAGTCAGCTAAATGCACGAACGGGGATGGTAGGGCTCACTTCTCGGCGCGTCATCGCTTTGATCTGTATCTAGACTGCTATTGCCTAGTCCAGCAGTAGAGACCGGTATGGTATATGTAACAGCAGGGTCGGTGGATGTAGTATTGTGAGACATGGATGATCTCGACGTTGGCAGGCTCTGGCTCTCTCGTCGGTGCGAAGGACCTCGCAGAGGGCTTATCTGCGCAAGAGCGCAGGAGCTCACCCTTGAGGAGCTCCGGGATGTTGTCTCTTCGGTGGCCAGCTTATCTTCGAACGCCTGAGCTGGACTCGAGCTCTGCTTTTCAGGATCAAACAACAGAGTGTAATTTAAATGTTGAAGCTCTCTACCCTTCCATCTAGCTGCCTATCTAGGTAGTGAGTAGCCGCACCAGTTGTGGCAACAGCTCCGCGCCATCATAAATTCGAGGTTATAGAGTTAACTTCGCGCATTCAACACCTCCTACTACTCAACATCTAAAGTAAAGACAGAATCTCTATCTTTATTCATTTATTCATACTCGGTTCCAGCTGTCCACCATAGGACTGCTATGCCGGCATGGTCCAGCTTCGGCGCCAGTTGCCGAAGTGCGCGTTACCGCATTCGGTAATTCGCACTTCACTTCATCACTTTGCAGTGACCAGCAACCTCCTCCACTGGACGGTCTGGCTCCTATCTACGACTATTTACATAGGCGTTAAGTAGGAGTGCTTTGCTTCATCCTTTGACAGTGCATCAGGCTCTTTGGCTGCCGCTTCTGCTAGCCATCTCCTGTCCTCGTACCTTCAGTCTCCCCCCAGCGCTCCACTTCGTCTCTTTGCTCTGCATCGCAACTCCGAAACTGCCCAAGGAGGCGCGTCTGTTCCATAAATCTGATTGCCTTTGTGACTAGTTTTGGCTCGTTCAAGATTGCCCTCAGGTCTATTCGTCCTCCCCTCCCAAATACTCTTCTCCGCACGTCGTTGTATTTCCGACACCTCAGCAGGATGTGGTCTACAGTTTGCCGTCCTTCGCCGCAGTGGCATCCGGGGTCGTCGACTTCCGGCACTCTTCTCTTCCATAGGAAGTCTCTCAGCCCTATTTTCTCTGTGCGCATCTGGATGAGTAGAGCACTCTGCCACTTCTTTAGTCCATGGTGTAGTCGCAGGATCTTGTGTGATGGCTGCGGGGTGTGCTTGAATGTGGTTCTTCCTCTCGTTTCCACTTTCCAACTGTTTGTCCATTCGGCTCTTGTCTGCCTCCTGACCCAGGTCTTCAAGGTTGCTTGCAAATGATATGTCCTTGTTTGTATAGCGTTCTCGTTTCCCTGGCTAGCTCCTGCATTTTGTTTGGCTGCTCTCTTGGCCGCTCTGTCTGCGGCTTCGTTTCCCAAGATGCCCGTGTGGGCTGGCACCCATCTTAACTCGACTCGCGT